>DF357816.1:6808-29592 GCA_000787875.1 Solanum virginianum | reverse complement strand
GTGGCTAAGGCAAAACCAACAAAAATGCAAATACAAGACATATTTGAGAATTTTATCCAAAGTAATGAAGAGTGGTAACACAACAAGTTGCAAAGCACAAGCTTGATAGATTGAGAATAAATATAATGTATGATTTGCACTCCCCAAAAATGGATTTTCCAAGAGAAAATTAAAATCTACACTAGAACCCTAAAGTAATCTAGAGAGAATATTCAAAGGTTTTCCTCAATATTCAAGTCTGGCATCCTTAATATAAACCCTAACATAAAGTATAGATAGTAGTTACAAATTTAACTCTAAAAATGACATAGAAAAGACAGTTGGCAGTAGGTACGTCTCACAGGTATGACTTGTAGGATACCTACGAGTCATAATCGGGGTCTCATATCAGGCACATGGCATTTTGAACTTGACTGTTCTGACACACTGGTATGAGTCATTGCTTGAGCTATGACTCATATGCTCTTCTTGTAGTCTAGACCATCAGTTTTTTGGTCCAAAATTTTGACTCTTTGTTTCATACTCTGAGTCCACCTATACGAGTCATATTTAGACCTACAAATCGTAGGATGGCCTCATAGGGCTGACCTCAACTTAGCATATTTTTTTATTTTTACTCTATTTCCTGCTATGGGATCACCCTATGACTCGTAGCTTGGGCTACGACTCGTAGGTGAACTCGTATGTCCTGTACTTTAGCAAAATTTTATAATTTGCTTTCAAAATCATGCGAACCTACCTTTTCTGCAATAATAACACGAAACCACATAAAAATCACAAAAAGTCACATTAAGAACTCACAGAATCCCTTATTTTAGGCATCCAATGTGTTATATATTGATAGCACATCAATACCCTCAACTTGGAATTGTTACTTGTCCTCAAGTGATGACTCAAACTAAGCAGACAATAAGAAACACACAACAATTATACTTATGGCATATACATCACTTACTCTAATTCAGGTACCCAACTTTCATTTTCAAAACAAGATCGCAAAGCTACTAAGCAAACAAAAACACAAAGATGTATCTGGCAACCCAACTATGATAAGCTAAGGAGTACCAACCATCCACAATCACTGGTATAATCATATGCTAATCAAGTAGTACAAATGCCCTCACAAAAAACAGTCCCTCCTACTCACTCAAAACGCATTTAGAATTCACGGATCAAGCAAGCATTCTCACTCTCACAAATGAAATTCATGCAAAATGACTAACATCATAGGGCTTTGGTATGGCATTTTAGGCAAGTCGTAAGCAAAAGCTAGCCTTGAACCATGTTTACCCACACTTTTACTTTCATAACCCAACCATTTTCACTAAATCCACACTTATTCTCTTGTTTCAAGCTTTACCTAGGTGTTTTCATTATCTTTTTCAGCTGTGCCTTATTTTTTGACTCATTTTTGCTATTTCCTTCAATTCACCTTTTCTTTTCTTTTTCCACCTCGGGTTCATGGTTTTTCATTTCCTTCTTTATTTCCCACCTAACCACCTAATTGTTACTACTTTACCACAACAAATGCCACCATCAACTTAGGCTTTTAGCTTGAGGTGAAGTACATAATATCTATTTCCCAAACCAGGGCCACCATTTGTAGCAACCCTCAACTTAGGCTTTCAGCCTCAATTAAGGTTCATATGTTCAAGGATAGACCAGGGCCAATATCAAGGTATTTCATAAAACAAGGCAAGCATAGCTATGTTTCAAGAAAGAATGAGTGCATGAGAGACTCAAACATTTGAAACAAAGGGTTCACTAACATATTTCTAGCTAGGTGTCAACAAAGAAAGAATGCATATGAGCCTCAAACATTCGGAACAAGGGATTCACTAGCTCATTTGGTAGGTCATTTAGGCAAGAGTGGACTCACTAAAAGAACAAAGGCCTAAGGTCCTTTTCAAATCAACCACATCACCAGAACAATTTTAGAGTAACAAGGCAAGTTCTGAGTCTGTACATGATAAATAAATGCGATAAAATAAGCTCACAACACACATGGCATTGCACACACAATCAAGTATAGACTTATATGTCATGCTTCCAACCTCAAATTACTTTACATTATCAGAACAAACATCACCAGATAATAAAAATGCATGATTGTATCAATAACCATTAATCTCAAAAAATTTTAGGGTACCAAATTTTCAATCATTCAAAAGCATTTCAAAACTATATATATATATGCCAAAAGATAATAACTACTATATATCTACAAATTATTTACACTACCTAAACATGCCTGTTCAACAGAAAGTAAACATCCACAAGAAAAAAAACATGGCAAGAAAACCTTGGGATCAAAAATAGGGGAAGTTATTGAGTCGAGGCTACTCAAACTTCACCTTATTCTATAACTTCCCACACCTCCTCAAAATCAAATACTTTGTCCTCAAAGTAAAAACATGTGCGAAAACCAAATAATGGAAACATATATATATACACACACGCACACATTAAAAACCAAATTTTTTAAAACTAACATCCAAAACAAAAGCAGAAACAAAATTCAACAAAATTTTTTTGAAAAAATCCAAAACCAACATACCAAAAACATTATCCACAAAAGAACATAGTATCCATGGATAGAAAATAAGTGTTGGGGTAAAAAATCAAACATCATGGTGCTCAAGCACCGGCATCTGTCTGATCCTGGGGGTCCTGATCTACGATCTCATGCTTTGGAGTCTGGACTGCAGCGGCGTGTGAACTGCCCTCTCCCTAAGATATCAGCTACTCTCGCTCCCTTTATATTGCTGCCAGAGCTAGAGACTCTTATACAACCTCATCAGGTATCAGCTCCTCCCTCGGTGTTGCTGGGTCATCAGGTCTAGGCCACTTCTAGCTTATCTCTGGGTCATCTGTCTCGAGAGGCCTCTTTCCATAGAGATACGAGTGGTCAGCTAACCAGTCAAAAATCTCATCAACTACCGGTGCCACCTCCGAGACTGCAACAGATGCTGCTAACTTCTACAATAAGTCGGCCTCAAACTTGGCTAATTCCTTTTTCACTGCGCTCGTCTCAATAGGCCGAGCACTCTCAAGCCTCCATTGGATTCTTGCCTTGAATGCATCTACTTGGGCATCCACCGCTCTAACTCTCTCATCTACTAAATTATGGGCGAATGCCCTTTCCCTCTCCTCTGAGTCCCAAACAGTCTGGCTGACCTATGGTCTGACTTGACCTACTAAAGCCTGAAGCTTGAGCACCATTATAGCTACCTTGTGCACCAGTACCTGAAATGCAATAGCAGAAATAAGAGAATCAACCTGCATAGTGGATGATGATGGTGTGAGAGTACTAGAAGATGGCGTCAACTCAATCTCATTAGCTGGGGAAGTCTCTGCAGTATCTGGAGTAGTACCGGTGGTGGCTAAAGTTGGACTCTCAACATAGAATGGATCTAGGATAACCATAAGAGCTGCCCGTGGTAAGGCTATGGAGTAGTACCGGTGGTGGCTAAAGTTGGACTCTCAACATAGAATGGATCTAGGATAACCATAAGAGCTGCACGTGGTAAGGCCACCTGGTTCTCGTTAGCCTTTATCAGGTTAGAATCCATGATGCGTGTGGCCTCTATATGTTAGTCTTGGTGGGGGTCGACACAAACACCTATTGTACTGTATAAACTATGGATCAAAATAGGGAATTGCAGTGACATGTTCGTCCGGACAGTGGACTCGTGAATTTGCTTAGAGATAATCTGAGCCCAATCTATCTCACAACTAGCTAAGATGCTGGTTAATAACACGGCTCACTCTAGGATGATCATATTATCTGTAAAAGTGGGCCAAATACGCCAAGGGATAATCGACCACCAAAACTTAGTGCAGAAAGAGAGGTGAGCTTTCATTATTAGATCAGCATAGTTTGTGAACCACGTTGGCTCGAAGCCTTCCTCTGGAAATCCACTAGAGCAGCTTGATTTTGGCCCTAACATTTTTTTCATTCACCGCTCTTCTTATTTTAGTAATACGACCATCATACTCTGCGATGGACTGAGACACTCTATAGTTTGGCCCAAACTGAACTCGTTGGATTATCTCCTCCGAGATGTCAACACTCTGACCCCTAACCGAAACTACTCATAAGTGAGGCTACTTAATTGGTTCCTTATTCTTCGGCACGCCTCGGCAAAATATTGCAAGGTAGGCTATATAAAACTCACAGACTAAGTAAGGGGTATACTTGCCCAACTGTTGTGTGGTCCATCATAGTCCATATCTGTCTAACTCAGCATCGAACCCCGATACCCTATCCAACCCATAGTTGTTCAGTCTAGACTCCTCATGATACTATCTAATCGGTTTGCCTTGACTCTTTCGCTCTAACCCCTGGCCATAGGTCTCTTTCATTCCTGCAACATACTGTCTGGGGTCGGTTGGGGGCTATGATTGTATCTTCTCCAGCTGGGCCTGTGAGGTGCTCTGAGGCTCTTACTCTGACCCCGAATATGTGAGGTTCAACTGTGGCAAACTACTTCCAGACTCATCTCCATCACCCTCTTGTACCTCCTCTTCAGACTAGGAGGAACTACTAACTTCCATAGGTGCCTGAGCTATATGTGCCCGGGTCTGAGATACATTAGCCTCGGGGTCTATTCTGACCATGTGAACCTCTATAGTGCCCTCGAATCTCTCAGTCTAGGAGGATTCATCAACTAACCTCCATTGAAACGTCTGAATTGCTAATTTATCCTTTGGAGGCATTATATTTGCTAACCAACCACACAATAAGATATGAATTTAAAAATACTTGACCAAACAATAAGCACTTAACAAAGAACAAAAGAGAAATTAAACATTGAAATCAAAAGAGAAATTCACTAATACAGTTGTAGGTTTGCAGCTACGAGATGCAAGTACGACTCCTAGGGTGGCCTATGAGTTGTAGTCTGGCCTCGTATCTCATTCCAAGGACATTTTTGAAACCCCAGTCAAACTCATGAGACCTCTACTATGAGTTGTAACAGATGCTATGAGTCATAGATGGGCCTCGAAAGAGAAATGTGAAGGAACCACAGGTGACTGGTGCCTTCTACGAGGGACCACTATGACTCGTAGGGGAACCTACAAGTGTAAGGAAGCCTCGTAGCTGAAGAGAGAAGGCACCTGTAGTGCCTACTTCATTCCCATAAAAATTACCAATACTACAAATACAAACAAAGCATTGGCAATCATCAGAGCGACATATTATATTTGGCACATAATTAGACCCACTATGACATACAACCATTATAAAAACCATTTCCCTAAAGAATAACATCAATCCCACATTACATCCTAGTAAAACCCATAAACAATGCATCTCCAAACTCACATTTACTATCAACACAATAATCCATTGAGATGTAAAGAGAATTCATACACTATCAATTAAGTATAACAAGATGAGGCGTATTAACACACACCAATATTTTCCAAATTCTAATTCTGAAGATAATCTTCATAAAGATCAGACAACAATTAAACTCCACACTTAACTGACCATTATTCTCACAACACAACCACCCACACAAGAATTCCAAACAAGGCTCAAATCATTATAGAATTCTCAAAGCACTCAAACCCTAATTTTCATATCTAAATAAAAGCATCATCATAAGGGTGTGAATACTCATGACTAAACCGAGCACACCATCATCTCAAGAATGAAACTCAGTATAATAGTGCATTAAAATTAACCATGAGGCTTACCAAATGGGAGAAGGACTAACTAATGCAAAGTAGAGGGAAAGAGATGCCAAAATCCTAGATAAAGAGGAACTCATCAGAGTAATCACCTGAAAAATAAAATATGTAGCCGAGATTGTGATTAGAATAGTGAAAGACAGTGTGGGTTTGGGGACTCACCATCGATTTAAGGTAGGGGAAATGACCCATTTTATACTAAACTAGGTCAACATTAAAAATCTACAGATCGAGTCTATGAGACCCCGACTACGGGTCATAGGGTATCCTACGACTCATAGGTCTCGGTCTCGTAGCAAATCTAACACTTGTAAAACAAAACTTGATTTTATATCTGGGCACTACGAACCCCACTTATGACTCGTAGAGGATCGTACGAATTGTAAGGTTAGCTTGTAATGTGTGTGCCAACTTCTAATACTCATAATTTCCCTCTATGAGGCATGACTATGACTCATAGGCCTACTTGTAGAGGCTGCTCCAAGTGTCATTTTCTTGTATATTTAGTTCTTTATTTCCAGCTGTAGACCAAGTCTCAAAACATTGTAATCTTCAAAATATCACAACGAAATCAATGTCTTTGAAATTTAAAACAAATAATATGTCACCACCTAAAAACTTCAAAAACCAAACAAGCTTAAAAATAAACTAAAAATCATCACATATGCTTGGGTTGCCTCCTAAGAAGCGTCTTGTTTAACGTCGTGCCTTGACTTTGTCATCATCCATTATCAATAATCATCAAGGGCACACACTTCACTCTTCAACTAATTCGGATGATTCATTGATTGGCAGATGTCAAACATGATGTCAGCAACATTTACCCTGAACTAAAGTTGTCTCGAATCCATATCCACCACCGCTTTCCCAGTGGTCAGAAATGGTCATCGAAAGATAATGGGCACCTCAAAATCAACCTCACAGTCAAGGATCAAGTAACACCCCACATCTTACATGTACTATTCCTGTGCATATGGAACATGATATGAATTGGTAGAAGGAGAGAAAATTTTAAAAGTGCCTAACATTTAAATGGGAGGGCTATATTTACATCTAACGTTTAAGATGAGTGACTGTATATAAGTTTTAAGTCAAATTGAGGAGATCGTAGCCTTAAACGAAGTGAAAAAAATGAGGTGCTTGTAGGACTTAGGAGGCTAGTATGTGATTCACCTACTTGGTTAACTTAAATTTGCTAGCTAGATAGAGATGAGGCTCGACACTGATTTGTCCATATTTGATAATGAATAAGGTCCGTGTTAAGGGTATAACTTTATCCCGTATTTTAGCATCATAAGTGGATAATATTTACAGCCTAATAAGAATAGGAAAAAGGCCAAAGTACATCACAACTTAATTAATGATTTGGGCCCAAACTAAGGAGAAAGTGGAAAAATGGGCAGCCAAAGCCCATCAGTTTGCAACCCATTAAGGCCCAAGTGAAAGGGGCAAGAAGCTGCATCACGAGATTAATAAAGTAAGGCTAAAAAGCCTTAGTAAGTCAGCCAAAATTCCCCTTTATAATGATTTGAAATAGCTCCCTTAAGCTATTTTAATTTGGACAAAAATCTACTTTTCTTGGTTATCCTTTTCTCTCTTTTAACGTGTGAAAAGTAGCCCTCACAACCTTACAAGGGTTCCTAAAGCAAGCTTAAACCTTGAAGTTAAAGGTAAGTAATGACACTTGTGTAGTTAGTATGGTTTTTTTATGAAAAACAAGAAGTATATGCTAGTTTTGCTTCTGTTGGAAATTTGGACAGCATGTGTCCTAAGGATGGTTGTACACTATTCTTGTTAAGTAAGAGGCTTTTATCTTCTTGGTTGGATGAATTATGAAGTAAGACTTATGAGTTTAACAATGTTTAGTTTTTTAGTGATGTAACCAAGCTGCTGCACCACTTTTATAGTCCATAAAACTGAGTTCTTATATGATATCGCAATTGTGTTCTTAGTGCGAACTTGTGGGCTAGTAGTTGGGAATTATTGTTCCACGACCTCCATCTACTTTAGGACTATTTTTAGACTATTTTAATGTTGATTGTATATTTGAATATGTTATATATAGTTTGGTTGAAGTTAAAATAGATTTGGGATTGTTAACTTCGAACGTAGCAAGATGACGTAATGTTATGCCGCCTACTTATATGTTGTGTATAATTGTTATATGTTATGCTTTGTAGGCTATTGTAAGACTATTATTGCACTAAAATATGCTGAAAATGATATGTATATGAGAGTGTGTATTAGAAAATATGATTAGAGATGTAAAGTTTGAATGAATACTCTCGGGTTTATAATTATACGCTTGCTGCCCATGTGTTTTTTTTTATAAGATTGGGCTACCAAGATGTATCTATTGGCTGCTAATGCTAGTTTTATCACCTATTGTATTGTAAATAAATATTTGAAGGAAGAGAAGGTTATCTCTTGAGTTAATAGCGAGGTCATACAATGAGGTATGTAAGGCTACTCGATTTCTTATTGCTTGGCATGAAATCTAGATTCCTCCTTGGCACATAAAGGCACTTACCAACTCCGACACAACTATTAACCATGTCTACACTCTATCACATGTTCATATGCTCTCATACATAGTCACCTTCAAGTCTGCGTACATACGTGGATACCAAGTTACATTGGTTCTTATTAGTAAATAAAGTTCACGAGTTTTATCATCTCATACGCATTTCATTATTTTTGTAACGTACTCTTTTCATTGTCGTATTGTCTTGTATGATTATTTACATATCACATGCTACATCTACAGTCCTGCAGCTCAAATATTATGACCACCAAAAGAATCATCTCAATGGTAATTGAAAGTTAAAGTAAAGTATATTGCTTATTGATGGGTGGTAACCCGAGGGGTGGAAGAATCACCTAGCTAGGGTCGATCCCATTACGGGGGGTAGCCCTAGGGGTGAAAGGAAAAGCCAAGAAGAGGCCGATCCTGATATAGATTTACCACTGATTAGCTGGTCGTTTGTATTACATGTTGTACACAGATTATATAGTAAAGGTAAAGTAATAAAAAAAATATAAAGTACATGATTCCATAGTATAACTAAAGGTGGTCACTTATCCTTACACCAATGCATAGTTTCATTTGAAAAAAATGTACTTTACATGATGTTACAATTTTAATGACCGAAATGTTAAAATAGCAATGGATAAAATGATTCCAACAGTTAGACAATTAGACAATAAAGGAACTTCCTAGAAATTCAAGAATTCAGTTATATGTTCCGTAAATATAGGTATGTAAAGGATGAAATATTAATGTTATACATGTAGATTATATTCAATAGCTTTTGACCTCTTTATATAAGCCTTACATATGTAAATATTTGTTGGTCAAAAGCTATTGAATATAATATACATGTATAACATTAATATTTCATCCTTTACATACCTATATTTACGGAACATATAATTGAATTCTCGAATTTCTAGGAAGTTCCTTTACTGTCTAATTGTCTAACTGTTGGAATCATTTTATCCATTGCAATTTGAACATTTCAATCATTTAAATTCTACCATCATATAAAGTGCATTTTTTGTTACTTCATATACAGTATTTTCTGCCTTACATGTTCAATACATTATCTTATACTGAGGTCCCTTACGGAGGACCTGTATTTCATGTTGTAGGTATAGACAGTAGTAGATCTCCTCAGTAGGAATACAGGATATCCCGCTATTGTTATCGAGCTCCAGGTTGCTTAAGAGCTTTGTGTGTCTAGAACTTATATTTTTGTATTGTATAGTTAGTCGAGGCGGGGCCTGTCTCGACCCTTATCAGATACTTTTCCTTATTTAGAGACTTTGTAGACTGTGTAAATTAAAGTGTGGTGATGTCTCCTAGTTTAGACAATGTGGCCCCAACGGCTTAGCCATATACACTTATAGACTATGTAAATTATAGTGTGATCATGTCTCGTACTTTAGACAATGTGGCCCCAACCGCCTAGTCATATGTATTTCTTTGTGGCTTGTTATTATTGTTTACTTTCTTAAAAGCATGTTGAATGTAGAAATCCCTTATAATATTTATAGAAAGTGCATAGATACTGGTTTGTTCTCCTGAGCCTTATCAGGAATGGATGCCAGTCTGCCTTAATGGGACTTTGGGCGTGATAGATCACAAAATCCATGGAAAAGATGAATTTATCATTTAACAAGCACATTAAGAAGTATTCCCTCCAGCTTTTTGATGGTTCGATCCGCCATGAGCAATCGCATTCTAGATGGAGTAGGAGTGCTAAGCCCAAGCTTTTTGAACACAGCAAGATACATTAGATTGATACTTGAATAAAGCATTTGTCTATGATTGTACTACATTGTTGGACCTCCTGTGAGAACTCTTGGCTCAAAGTGCGTTTCTTTGTCACCAAATCCTTCATATACTCTGCGTACCCAGGCATCTTCTCCAAAGCTTCTATAAGGGCAATGTTGATGGATAGTAGCTTCAACATCGACAGAAAGTATTTGAATTTCCCCTCCTCTTCCTTTTTCTTAAGCCTTTGATGGAAAGGAGGAGGGGGTTTTGGAATTGACTTCAACTTTTTGTGCTCCCTTACCTCTTCTTATTGCATCCCAATAATTGTCGGACCTTCTCCCTCAACCAAAACTTCACCACCAAGATAATTGTTTCCTACTCCCTCTTGTCTTCTCTTTGCATCCCAACATTCTTCGGACCTTCTCCCTCAACTTTAACTTCATGACCAATAACCTTCTCATAAACTTTATCCATAATCACTGGCATATGGGGATCTATGGTGCACTCCAAATCATGATTGCCATACAATGCCCATCATTCTTTGGGTTTTGAACCATATTTCTTAGTAAGGTGCCCTTTTAGCATTGGTTTACTTGTGAAGAAACTTGCCCAAATTGTTCTTCCAATTGTTTAATAGCCATGAAATGAGACTCTATTTTTTTGTTTATAATTGAAATGTCCGATTTCATTCCCTTCGAGGTCTCATCATGATGGTTGGCTCTTTTCATCAACTTGTCAAACATCTCTTAAAGCCTCGAAGTGCTTGGTACAGCATCACAGTTATGGGGTGACACATAAGGATTAATTCTATAGCCATCTTTTCTACCCCATTCGGCATCTGACACTCTCTCTTTTTCATAGTAACCACCTCAGTTGTCTCTATATACACCATCATGGTTGTAGTTCCGACCTTGATTCTCGAAACCTTGCCTCCAATAGTTTGAATTGGGCCCTTGGGGGTCATTACGGAAATCGGCTTCTTGGTTGCTCACGAAACAAGCATCTTCATCAAAGAATGGATCTTTATATATAGAAGCCTTAAGAGGTTGGTGAGTGACCACTTGGACACTTGCTTAGGTTTGCTTTAAGACCAAGTCCATACTTGTGCAAAGTTGAGCAAGTTGCTCTATGATCTCTTCATTGAACTTTGCTTGCTTATTGTTGGTGTTGACCGCACAAGAAGTCTTCATCGTACCTCACTCTCATTGACCCCATGCTCTATTTGTTTTAACTACTTACTCCATCCTCGCGACTATCAATGCAAAAGGTTGGTCAAGAAACATGCCTTCCATGATTGTGCCAGCATAAGTTGACTATTCTCGTCAAGTGCCCGAAACAAAATCTCAACCAAGGCATCATCAACGATCTTTTGATCGGGGACCATCCTCAAGCATTTGATAAATCTCTCCTCTATGGTACTAATAGGTCACCCGACAATTGCTCAAAAGTGTTTATTTGATCTTTGAGCTTTAGCTTCTTTGATATGAGGAAATATCTTAATAGAAACACTAAGCTCTGCCCAACTTGTTATTGTACTCGGAGGAAGCTCAGACAACCACATAGCTATATTCCAAGTTAGTGACAATGGAAATACCTACAAACCAATGACATCAAGAGAAAGATTTTGTATCCCCATGACACTCTTGCAGACAAAACCCACATTATGGAGATGATGGTGGGGTTCCTCTGAAGGTAGGCCTATGAACAATCCATGATTTTGGATCATTTAAAGTAACCCACTTAACACCAAAAACATAACATCTGCCAGTAATGGAGGAAACACTATAGCACCAGTAACATCTGTGGCCATAGGGTTCAAACGATATTGGTTCCAATCATAAGCGTTCTCATTAAAATCCCTAATTAGTGGCCTATCATCCCTCGGGGTGGATTTTCTTCTCTCCCCATATCATCATTCATATTCATTTCTTCTTCAACCATGATATCCTCATTCACTTGAGTCATTCTTCTAAAAAGTCAAAGGATCTCCTAATTGGTTGGAGCTAAAGGATTGCCTTAGCTCTTTGTGTTTGATATACAACCTAGTACACCCTGCAAGGAGAATCAAATAACAAAAACAAAAATATAAGTAAAATACAAGAGAGTTTAAAAATTAATACTTGAACTAACTAATAGTGAAATCACGTCAAAAACCTAGCCGTATTCCCTAGCAATGGCACCATAATTTTTAATGATGTTCACGCTCCAATAAGAAAGCGATCGCTGGGTTCGATCCGCCATGAGCAATCGCATTCTAGATGGAGTAGGCTATGCAAGGAAACACTCTCTTTTAGGGACAACTTGGGAATTATTTTCCCCATGATTCATCGACTCGATTACCCTAGTCAACATAACTACAATTGAAAATTTGCATGCAAGACGGTAACTTAAGTTCTTCCAACCCTCTTGTGAAGGTGAAAGTCAAATTCCACCATGGCGCTTGGTCTGAAACCATGGTGTGTCAACTAACTGTTACCTACTGTCCCAATCAACCTTCTCTTGGTCAGGTTTGGTTGATTAGATGAGAATACATCAATTGAATCCTATCATCTACACTTATTTACCTCTTCGTTACTACCTTGGTCGGGATCATGATAGTAGGCAGGGTTTGGTGTTGCCCACCACCAAAAAACAATCATAATAAAGGGAAATAGACGATACATGCAAAACTCCAATCATTGAAATGCAATAAATATAGGTTATCTCAAGTCAACCACCCATGGGTTCCATAACCCCAAGTTGTGGGTGCTTAGCTACTCATGGTTAAGGCAAAACCAATAAAAATGCAAATACAAGACAGAGTTAAGGATTTTACCCAAACCAATAAAGAGTGATAGTACCACAAGTTGCAAACCACAAGCTTGATAGATTGAGAATTAATGCAATATATGATTTACATTCCCCAAAAGTGGGTTTTTCAAGACCCACTAGAACCCTAAAGTAATCTAGAGAAAATATTCAAAGGATCTCCTCAATATTGAAGTTTTGGAACCTTAAAATAAACCCTAACATAAAGTATATATAGTATTTACAAATTTAACCCTAAAAATTACACAAAAAAGACAATTGCCAGCAGGTATGTCTCACAGGTATGACTGGTAGGGTAACATATAAGTCATAATCAGGATATCGTAAGACACCTGGCATTTTGGATGACTGTTATGACCCAATGGTATGAGTCATTGCTTGAATTATGACTTGTATGCTCTTTTTGTAGTCTAGACCTTTAGTTTTTTGGTCCAAAATTTTGGCTCTCTGTTTCTTGCTATGAGTCTACCTATATAAGTCATATTAAGACCTACGACTCGTAGGATGGCCTCGTAGGCCTAACCTCTACTTAGCAGATATTCTAATTTTTGTTCTTTGTTTTGAGCTATGAGAACACCCTACGACTCATAGTTTGGGATACAACTCGTAGGTGAACTGGTATGTCCTGTACTTTTGTAAAAATCAACAATTTTCTTCCAAAATCATACCAACCTACCTTTTATGCAATAACAACACAAAAACACATAAAGCCCACAAAAAGTCGCATTAAGAACTCATAAAATCCCTTATTTTAGTCATCAAATATGTTGTATTTTGAGAGCACATCAAGCCTCCATAAGCTTAAGGGGGAAGAATGGACTAAGAAAAGTCGCCTTGAACTCCTTCCATAAGACCACATTGTCAACCCCCTTCTCTTTCTTCTATGGATTAAATAATATTTGTGCAACCCCTTTGAATTGGTAGGCCACTAACTCTACCTTATACTCTGACCTCACACCCATGATAGCTAAAATCTTATAGACCTCATCAATGAACTCTTAAGGGTCCTCACTCACATTTGTCCCATAAAATTCATGGGGGATTCATTCTTATGAAGTCTCTCACCCAAGATGTCGATGTAGGAGCATGAGGGGCTTAAGCCCCTTAATTGGCTTAGTTAGCCACAACTTGTGTAAGCAAAGTGACTGCATCCTAAAGCTCTCCATTAGCTGGTTGCTCATTGCATGTGCGGGCTCTTCTTTCTCTCATGTTAGGCATGATTTATCATAGCAAAGGACAATCATTAGGGGTGGGGTTGCCTCAACATCTATATCATGACATAAAGTAAGAAGAAGGGAAACATTTCCTAAATGCCTCATAGCATCTAGCTCATAGTTGTGGTGTATAACACAACCTTGAACAAGGCTCTAATTGATGCAGTGTGTTGGACTTCGAGGATCTAACAACCTAGTGCTCTGATACTATCTTTTTCATGCCCCTAACCAAGGGCCTAGACGTGACTGGTGAATGGGGAACCCAAAGGAACCCCAAATATGCATCATAGCATATCATTAGATATCCTTGGTCGTGAAAGCAATTAAAATGATAATAAGAGAAAAGCATAAACAAGGGGATTTGGGACTAAGGTAGTAAGAAAGAAAGAGAGAGTAATACTTAAATATCACAGATGAGTCAAAGCACAAGCATAATACACAACTTGTCCAACAACATCTCTAAACCTAGATACTAAGTGGGGCAAAGACAAGCAACTGGGCTCACCCTCATAGTCAAAGTGGCAATAAAGAAGAGAGTATCAATACATAGCATAAGAAGTATAGACCAATGACCCTGGAATGGAGGACTCACCAACTAGCTTGAGAGATAATCATACTAGCCACGTGGAGGAGGATAATAGCCAAATGGAGTTTCAATTCCTATGTGGTAACATTATGTAGGCATAGAGTATGCATTAGTATATTTGAATATACTAAGTATGTTGGATGCAATGCAACAAGAGATAGGCAACTTAGTCAAAATGCATAATAATACTAAATAGATAGTATAGTAGTAATATCACAAGTATGAAGGATGCTTGAAGAAAAAACATACTTATATAGAACATATTACGTAGATAAGAAAAGGCCATTATCATAGACCAAGCAAATATAACTCAGAACCCAAGGCTTAACACCCCCTTGGTAGTGATCGAGGTATTAGCCCCTTAACAAGGTTAATGGACTTAACACCCTTCATCAAAGTGGTAAAGGTATCAACCCCTTAACAAGGTTAATAGACTTAGCACACTCCATCAAAGTGGTCAAGGCACCAACCCCTCAGTAAGGTTAATGGACTTAACACCCTCCATCAAAGTAGTCAAGGTACCAACCCCTCAACAAGGTTCATGGACTTAACATCCTCCATCAAATTGGTCAAGGTACCAACCCCTGAATAAGGTTAATAGACTTAACACCCTCCATCAAAGTAGTCAAGGTACCAACCCCTCAACAAGGTTCATGGACTTAACATCCTCCATCAAATTGGTCAAGGTACCAACCCCTGAATAAGGTTAATAGACTTAACACCCTCCATCAAAGTGGTCAAGGTACCAACCCCTCAACAAGGTTATGGTCAACATGTAACACTATAGAAGCTTATCATGTACTAACCCCTCGATATGGTTATCCGGGCCTACAACCCCCCGAGCTAGGCTTAGTCAACTCACAACACTATGGAATTTCATCATGAAATTACCATATATACGACATACTTTCATCATCATAATGTCATATATCTCATATGCCAAGCATTAGACTTTCAACAACTCAAGAATCATAAATCTCACATTTGTCAGACACTTGGTGGATGTATAGTGTTAGTGCAAAATTATGCAATTCAAGAGTGAAATCATGCTACAAAATTTAGTGTAAAGAGTGAAATCATGCTCAATTCGAACCCTTGAACAAGAATATGAAGTTGGATTTTTGAAATGACGCACGAATTTTGGGATATATGAAAATTAAGATTCTAGACATTTCATAGGCATATTTTTGGGCACTTTTTGGGGTCATTTCAGTGTTGCAAGTTGACCACACCTTATTAAGGGAGTGATATGCCCATCTATCATGTTTAGGGATATATACCTTGACCACTATGATGGGGGTGCTATGCCCATCTACCAATTGAGGGGTAGATACCTCAATCACCTTCCAAGGGGGTGGTAGGCGTTAGATTCCAAGTACTAGCTTGATTAGTCTATGATGATGGTCTCTTCCTACACATATTATATGTTCTATACAAGCATGTTTTACTTCAAGTATTAATCATGCATGTCATGTTATTATTTTACTACCCATTGCCTATGTTTATGCATTTTGACTATGTTGCCTATCTCCTGTTGCATTGCATCCTACATACTTAGTACATTCAATGTACTAACACATACTCTATGCTTACATGATGTTACCACATAGGACCCAGAGGTCCTCATGATCATCCTCTACGTGGTTAGTTTTTTGACACCTTGAAGATAAATTTTGGTGAGTCCTCAAGTTCAGTGATACTAGTTATGCTATTCTTGCTTATATTATTTCTGTATGTTGAACTCTTCATACTATGAGGGTGAGCCCAAAAAGTATATTAGCCCCCGCCCTATCTATGCTAGAGGTATTATTGGACAGGTGACATAATTATGCTATGATCTTGACTCTTGATTATTTTATGCTATCCAAAACTTCCCTTAGTCCCTTTATCCTTATTTATACTCCCTTGTTGTTATTAATTGATTCCCCAACCAAGGATATGTAAATTATATACTGAGAGGCTTGTTTATGATCCCTTTGGGTTCCCATTCACTGTGTCATATCTAGGCCCTAGGCTTGGGCCATGACAAACTTTGTATTAAACCACTAGTTTGTTAATGGTCCCCGAAATCCAATACACCATGTCGATTAGAGTCTTTTTCATGGTTGTGAAGTGCACCACAACTATTAGCAAAAGGCTATGAGGTATTTTAGGAAATGTCTCCCTTCTACTTAGTCTATGTCATGCTATAGAAGTTAAGGTAAGTCTTTCCCCTAATGAATGTTCTTTGATATGCTACATCATGCCTATTCTAAGAGGAAGAAGATCTCATTCACCTGAAGAACAATCAGCTCATGGAGAGTTCTGGGATTCTATTACCATGTTCGGTCAAGCCATGACTAATCAAATCAACAAAGGGGCCCAAGTCCCTCATGCTCCTACTCTGATATCTAGGATGAGGGATTTTACAAGAATAAACCCATCGAATTTCCACGGGTCTAAAATGGATGAGCATCCTCATGAATTTATTGATGAGGTGTACAAAGTGTTGTCTATTATGGGTGTTAGTTCGGAGGAGAAAGCGGAGTTGGCGGCCTACAAACTCAAAGGGGTCACCCAAATATGGTTTACTTAATGGAAGGTGGAGAAGGGGAACGGTGAAGTTATTCTTTGGGAGGAATTCAAGGCAGTATTTCTCATGAGCTAAAGGAGGTCAAAATGATGTAATTTATGAATCTAAAGCGAGGGTCGATGAGTGTTAGGGAATATGCCCTCAAGTTTAACCAATATTCCAAATATGTTCCACAATTGGTGGCCAAGCCAAGTCTAGGATGAACATGTTTGTGATGGGTGTGTCCGACTTAGTAAATAAAGAATGTTGTGCCACCATATTGATAGGTGATATGGACTTATCCTTCCTCATGACTTATGCCAAATAATTAGAGGGGGAAAAGTTGAGAAAGAGGAGAATGGGTGAGGCCAAGAGGGCCTATTTTGAGGGTAGATTTCAAAGTCCCAAGGGTTACCGGTTTTATCAAGGCTAAGGGTCTTTCGATGCTCCTAATATAAGGTTTGGTAATGAAAACCGAAGGGTCCAACATGGTGGTGGTTTGGTACCTAATCCTATGTGCCCAAGATATGGTAGAGGTCACAATAACCCATGTTTGAAGGACACTAATGCTTGTTATGGTTGTGGTGAAGTGGGTTATCAGGTGATTGATTGTCCTTGTAATCACAATAACGATAGAGATATTTGTCCATAAGGCCAAGGTGCAGATGTGATTCTTAGGGGAAGAGGAGGCCAACAACGGGGGTGCTCTAAGGCAAAATTGGTTTTATGCTCTTCAAGGGAGACAAAGGGTAGATAAGGTACCCGATGTTGTCACCAGTATCTTAAAAGTCTTTGATTTTGATGTGAATGTGTTGATAGATTTGGATGCGACACTTTCTTTTATTACACCTTTTGTAGCCACTAATCTTTATGTAAAACTCGAATTCTTGTGTGAGCCATATGAAGTGTCTACTCCTGTTGGTCCATCCACTATTGCTAGAAGAGTCTATAGAAATTGTCTTGTATTCATTTTGCACAAAATATTGTCTTCAGATTTTGTTGAGTTGGATATGGTAGATTTTGATGTCATTCTTAGATGGATTAGTTATATGCATATTATGCCTCTATTGTTTATAGAACCTATAGGGTGAAATTCTAATTCCCAAACGAACCTATCCTTGAGTGGGAGAGTCATGAAGTGGTGGTCAAGGGTGATTCATTTCTTGCATTAAATCCCAAAAGTTGATTTCTAAGGGGTGTCTCTATCATCATGTGAGGGTTAAGGATGTTGATTCCAAGGTCTTTCCTATAGAGTCAGTCCCGATGGTGAATGAGTTTCTTGATTTCATTCCCAATGAGCTTTCCAGTATTCCTCCCAAAAGGGAAATAGGCTTTGTGTAGACCTCTTTCCCAATACTCAACCCATTTCAAATCCCCCTTACCATATGGCCCCGGCGGAGTTAGGGGAGTTGAACGAGAAATTGAGGGATTTGTGAGAAGGGATTTATAAGGACTAGTCAATCACCTTGGGATACACCGGTGCTGTTTATAAAGAATAAGGATGGTACTCTTAGAATGTGCATTGATTATCGGTAACTTAATAGGGTCACCATAGAGAATAAGTACCCTCTACCAAGGATTGATGATCTTTTTCACCAACTTCAAGGTGCTAGTCACTTCTCTATTATTGATCTTTATTCCGGGTCTCACCAAATAAAAGTGAGGGAGTCTAACATTCCCAAGATGGCTTTTTGGACTAGGTAAGGGCACTATGAGTTTGTGTTTATGTCCTTTAGGTTGACTAAAGCACCAGCTATCTTCATGGATCTTATGAATAAGGTCTTTAAACCCTACCTTCACTTGTTTGTGGTGGATTTTGTTGATGATATCTTGACCTATTCCCATAGTGAGAAGGAGCATGTGAGTCACTTGAGGGTGGTGTTGCAAATCTTAAGGGAGGAAAAATTGTATGTCAAATATGAAAAATATAAGTTTTGGTTGAAAGAGGTTGCTTTTCTATGTTATGTGGTGTCGGGTGATAGTATCAAGGAGGATCCTAAGAAGTCGAGGGTGATTAGAAATTGGCCTAGACCTTTGACTCCATCAGACATTAGAAGTTTCTTGGGTATAGCGGGTTACTACCGAAGGTTTATTAATGGGTTCTCTTCTATTGCTTCATCTATGACTAAGTTGACCCAAAAGAAGGCAAAATTTTTGTTGTCTAATGAATGTGAAAACTATTTCAAAACTTTGAAAGTTAAGCTTATCTCCACTCCTATCTTATCTCTACCGGAAGGGTTGGAAGGGGTTGTTGTGTATTGTGATGCCTCAAGAATTGGTTTAGGTTGTGTTTTGATGAAAATCGTTAAGCTGATAACTTATACCTCTAGGCAACTTAAGGTACATGAAGAGAATTATCCTACCCATGATCTTGAATTGGTTGTCGTGGTATTTGCTTTGAAAATTTGGCGTCATTACTTGTGTGGGATTCATGTTGATGTTTTTACTGATCATAAAATTCTCCAATATGTGTTCATCCTAAAATATCTCAACTTAAGACAAAGAAGGTGGTTAGAGCTCCTTAAAGATTATGATATGAGTGTGCACTATCACCCCAGTAATGCTAATATTGTGGTTGATGCTCTAAGCAGGGTGTCTATGGGTAGCGTAGCTCATGTTGATGATGGTGGCAAGGAGGTGGCTAGAGAGGTTCTCGGTTGGCTAGATTGGGGGTTAGGTTAGAAGAGGATGATAATGGTTGTGTAGTGGTTATTAATGGTTCTAAATCTGCATTGATTGAGGAGGTAAAGGCGAAGAAAGATCTTGACCCCACCTTATTAGAGTTGAAAGCCTTGGTGAGAGATGGTAAGGTGGAGGTTTTCTCCTAAGGGGGAGTTGGTGCCCTTAGGTATCAAGGTAGGTTGTGTGTGCCCAATGTTGATGACTTGAGAAAGAAGGTTTTAGATGAGGCTCATAATTCTTCCTATTCTATTCACCCCAGTTCTAGAAAGATGCATAGAGATTTGAGGGAAGCATATTGGTAGAGTGATATGAAGAATGACATTGCTAAGTTTGTAACCGGTTGTCATAATTGCCAAGAAGTTAAAGTCGAGCATCAAATGCTAGGTGGCCTAGCCCAAGATGTAGAGGTTCCTACTTAGAAGTGGGAGGAAATCAACATAGATTTTGTGGTTGGGTTTCCTAAGACAAGAAAGCATTTTGATTCTATTTAGGTTGTGGTTGATAGAATAACAAAGTTAGCTCATTTCCTACTAGGTAAGACTACTTATAGTGCCGAAGATTATGCAAAATTGTATACTCATGAGTTGGTTAGATTGATGGGGTGCTTTTTTTCCATCATATTGGATCATAGTGCTCAATTCAGTTCTCTCTTTTGGAGATCCTTCCAAAGAGATCTTGGTACCAAGGTTAAGCTTAGTATGGCCTTTCACCCTCAAAAGGATGGCCAAGCCGGAAGACCTATCCAAACTCTTGAGGATATGTATAGAGCTTATGTTTTGGAGTTTAAGGGTAGTTAGGATAACCACCTTCCACTCACTGAATTTGCTCACAACAATAGTTATTATTCAAGCATTGGTATAGCTCCTTTTGAGGATCTCTATGGTAGATATTGTAGATCCCCGGTTGGATGGTTTAAGGTGGGGGAGATGGTTTTGTTAGGCTTGGACATGGTTATGGAGGCCTGGAGAAGGTGAGGATGATAAGGGAAAAATGGAGAACAGCCCATAGTAGACAAAAGTCCTATGCCAATGTGAGAAAAAGGTATCTTGAATTTAAGGTTGGTGATTGGGTCCATTTGAAGGTCTCACACATGAAGGGTATGGTTTGTTTTGGTAAAAAGGGTAAATTGAGTCTACGATTTGTTGGTCTTATTGAGTGTTGAGGAGGATTGATAAGGTGGCCTATGAGTTAAAGTTGCCCAATGATATGAATATGGTCTATCTGGTCTTCCATGTGTCTATGTTGAGAAAGCGTGTGGCTGACCCAAGTGCTATTGTCCCTTTAGATGTTGTGGGTGCTGTTGAAGAAAATTTGACTTATGAGGAGGTCCCGGTAGAAATTTTGGATTGACAAGTGAAGAGGTTGAGGAACAAGGATGTAGCTTCCGTCAAGGTTCTTTAGAGAAACCAACAAGTTAAAGGTGCCACTTGGAAAGCTGGCGGACATGCAAAAGTGATATCCCTATCCTTTCTACTCCACACAAGCCTATGGTACTAACTTAAGTCCCTTACATGATTTCAAGTCTTAAGTTTCAACCCTTATGTCATATGTATGCATTCATGTTTATGTTGACAAGTTTTGGTGATTTTGACACTTATATTGAGAATTTTGAAATGATGTTTTATTGCATTTGTTGCATTCATGTGTTGGGCTAAAGTCATCTTGATTACTTCTCTTATGTACATTTCTTTAATATTTGCAGATGAATGTTCCAAAGGAGAGATATCAAAACGCCCTTAAAAAGTGCTTGAAAATGTTCCTCAAAAATATCCATAATCATAATTTCCATATATCTCAAAATCTGTGCATAATATCAAATATCTGACTTCATATTTGAGATCAGGAGAAAAATGGAGTGGAAAATAGGTATAACCCCAATTTTGGAGCAACCGTAGCAAAATACCATTTCCAAAGTTTGCGAAAATAGTGAGGATCTTTGCCGCTAGCACGACGCGGCCAGGGCGAGGATCAGTGTATTTTTGTTGCCAGTATTCAGTTTCGGCCTAAGGCTTTGGGGACTTAAGTCTAAACCTTCCTATACATAAAAAACACCTATACTTAGTCATTTTTCAACCCTATATCATTCAAGACACTCTCAAAACCCTCTCTAACATATAGCCAAATATTTCATCTAAATTCAACTGACTCAAACTCATTTTCGGATCTCAAGAATTTCACTCAAGCTTCAAGTTCTCATTTCAAATCTTCTTCATGGAAATCTCCAAAGTTGAGGTATGTGGGTTTCAACTATTTGGTCCTTTCACCCCTGGTGCCCAACCTTCCTTTTAAAGTAAATTTCATGTTTTCAAGTTGATTTACCTATGGGTATTTCTTATTATGAATTTGATTATGAACTATGTTAGGGTTTCATAAAATCTTGACTATTTAAGTATGTTTTGACCTATTAATCTATGATCTATGATGAGATTTGATAAGGGGTTTCAATGTAACTTGCATGAGGTTGTTACCAAGTGTTGGTGGGTTGATTTACATTAGTTTTCTTACTTGATTTCACTCTTCAATTCTATGATTTTGAACTAGCATTACACACCCGCCAAGTGTTTGATAGAATGTCCGATTAAGGATTCTTGAGTTATTGATGGTCTATTGTATGGCCTATGAGTTAAGTGACTTTATGATGATGAAAGGGATGTATGTATGTATGTGATGAATTCATGAAAAGTATCTATACTGTTGCAAGTTGACCTGACCTTGTTAAGGGGGTGATATGCCTTAACCACTTTGATGGGGGATGCTATGCCTATCTACCATGTTGACGGATAGTTACTTTGACCACTTTAATGGGGGGTGTTATGCCCATTTACAATGCTTAGTTGTATACACTTTGGCCACTATGATGGGGGGTGTTATGCCCAACTACTATGTTGAGGGGTATATACCTTGACCACTATGATCGAGGGTGTTATGCCCATCTACCAGTTCCTACTTAGAAGTGGGAGGAAA
>DF357817.1:95723-125314 GCA_000787875.1 Solanum virginianum | reverse complement strand
TTTCATTTGAGTTGTTATTTCATATACAGTGTTTCTTGCCTTACATATTCAGTACATTATCTCGTACTGACGTTCCTTACGGGGGACCTGTATTTCACGCTGCAGGTAGAGGTGCTAGTAGATCTCCCTGATAGGAGTACAAGGTATCCAGCTTTTGTCACTAAGCTCCAGGTTGCTTTGGAGCTTTGCATGTCTAGAGTTTATATTTTGTATTGTATAGTTGGTTGAGGCAGGGTCTGTCCCGACCCTTATCATATAATTGTCACTATTTAGAGGATTTGTAGACTATGTAAATTAAAGTGTGGGCATATTTTGTATTCCAGACAGCGTGGCTCCAACGGCCTAGTCTTATGCTTTTCCTTTTGGCTTGTTAGTGCTATTTACCTTTTTAAAGGCATATTGAAGGTGGAATTCATTATATTGCATATAGAAAGAACATGGATATAGTTGGTTCTCCCGGGCCTTATCGACAACGGGTGCCAGTCCGCCTTAACGGGATTTGGGGCGAGACAGAAGTGGTATCAGAGCGGGTCATCCTAGGGAGTTTACAAACTTTAAGTCTCCATCTCCAATCTCCATCAAGTTCATCTCTAAGCTTCGGTATGTGGGTTTCTTTCATGGGTTCCTTTCACCCATATACCCAAGCCTCCTTTACTTAAATTGAATGATTTAAAGTTGATTTACAAATGGGTCTTGCCTATTATGAAATTCACTGCACGCTATGTTAAAGCTATGTAAAGTTGTGACTGTTGTCATGTTTTGAGCTATAAATCTTTGATCTGTTGTAAGATTTGAGAAAGGGTTTTGATGTATATTGCTTGAGGGTGTTGCAAAGTGTTGATTAATGGTTTTACAATGGATATTCTTGAATGATTTCATCACTATAATTCATGGTTTTACACTAGCATTACACACCCTCTAAGTATTTGATAAAATGTCTGGATGTGGTTTCTTGAGGAGTTGATGGTAAAAAGGATGAGATATGATATGAATGACTATATGATGATGAAATGAGCTTATATATATCATATACTCTATATAAAATATTGCATTAGACTACCTGATCCGGGGGATAAGAGACCGGCTAACCATATTGGGGGTTTGTACTCATCAACCATGTAAGGGGTTTGTACTTCGTCACCGTGTTGATAATGTGTGATTATCATTAACCATGTGAGTGCTTTATACCACACAACCACTAAGGGGTTTGTACAGTGAATAACTAGCTTGGTCTCTTACACATATGATATCCTATATGAGTATGAGTTACTTAAGCATGTTTTACTTATACATTGTTCATATATACCATATTGTTATAGTATGTGTATTGCTTATTATTATGCATTTTGATTATGATGCCTATCTATTATAGCATTGTATCTTACATACTTAGTACATTCAAAGGTACTAATGCATACTCTTGCCGACATGATATCACCATGTAGGAATCGGACCCAAGTGGATCATCCTTCTACAAGTGGCTTGTTCGGTGCTACTCAAGCTAGTTGGTAAGTCCTCCACTTTGGGGACCTTAGTCTATGTTTCTCCTAGCATGTATTGAGACACACTTCTTTATATGCTATTTGACCATGAGGGTGAGCCCGATTATTTTTTCTTGGCCCCCTCTTGTATCTATGTAGTAGCGGTGGTTATTGGACATGTTATGTATCTATGATATGAGTTTGACTCTTATCTCTTGACTATGATATTATCTTGTAGTAGAAGTGGTTATTGGACATGTTATGTATCTATGATATGAGTTTGACTCTTATCTCTTGACTATGATATTGTGCAAGCTTTTCCCTTAGCCCCTTTGCCCTATTATTGCTCTTTAATGTTTTTATATGCTTCTGTGACTGATGATATGTAATGACAAGTTAAGAGGCTTGTTTGGAGTTCCTTCGGGTTCCCCATTCGCCATGTCACGTCTAGGCCTTAGGATTAGGTAATGAAACTAGTTCGGAAGGCCGTCTTGGGAATGTCACACTCCCTCACTTTTACTTGGTGATACTCGAACTGAAGATCAATCATAAGGAAGTGACTAGCCCCTTGAAATTGGTAAAAAAGATCACCAATCCATGGTAAAGGGTAGTTATTCTTTATGTTGACCCTATTAAGTTGCTGGTAGTCAATACACATTCTAAGATACCATTTTTCTTCTTCACAAACAACACCAATGCACCCTAAGGTGATTGACGATGCCTTATAAAACCCTTATCCAACAAATCCCTCAATTGTTCTATCAACTCCTTTAACTCCGTGGGGCCATACCGTAAGGGGGAACAGAAATGGGCTGAGTATTAGAAAAGAGGTCCATACCAAAATCTATTTCCCTTTTGGGAGGAAAAATGGGTTTAGTATCAGGAAGGAGGTCTATGCCAAAATCTATTTTCCTTTTGGGAAGAATACTGGAAAGCTCATTAGGAAAGACATCAAGGAACTAATTCACCACCGGGACCGACTCTATAGGAAGGACTTTGGACTCAACATCCCTAACCCTCACAAGATGATAGAGACACACCTTAGAAATCAACTTTTAGGTTTTAATGCAAGAAATAAATCTACCTTTGACCACCACATCATGACTCTACCACTCAAGGATGGGTTCATTGGGGAATTAGATTTGACCCTACGAGTTCTAGAATCAATAAAAGCATAATACACATACACCCAATCCAACCCAAGAATGACATCAAAATCCACCATTTCTAATTCAACAAAATCACAAAGGAAATATTTTATGCAAAATGAAAATGGGACAATTTCTATAGACCCTCCTAGTAGCAATGGATGCACCAACGGGAGTAGACACTTCATAAGGCTCCCACAATAATTCAGGTTTAACATGGAGCTTTTTGGCAATAAAAGGAGTAATGAAAGAAAGAGTGGCACCCGGATTTATCAATGTATACACATAAAAATCAAAAACCTTTAACATACTGGTGATGACATCAGACACCTCATCCACCCCCTGTCTTCCTTGGAGAGCATAGAATTGATTTTGCCTTGGGGCACCTCCTTGTTGGCTTCCTCTCTCCTTAGGACCCATATTTGCACCTTGGCTTTGTCGATGACCATCCTTACCCTTATTGTGATTACAAGGACAATCAATCACTTTATGACCCACTTCACCATACCCATAACAAGCATTAGTGTTTTTCAAACATGGGCCAGTATAGCCTCTACCACATCTTGGGCACATAGTATTAGACACCATACCACCATCACCTTGGACTCTTGGGTTGTCATTAACAAACCTTCTATTAGGATCATTGAAAAACCCTTGGCCTTGATGAAACCAGCCACCTTTGGGACTTTCGAATCTACCTTCAAAATAGACCCTCTTGGCCTCACCACTTCTCCTTTTTCTAAGCTTTTTGCCCTCCAATTATTTGGCATATATCATGAGGGGGGAAAAGTCCATATTACTTACCAACATGGCAGTTTGGCATTCCTTATTGACCAAGTTGGACACACCCGACACAAACTTGTTCATCCTAGACCTCAGCTCGACCATAAATTATGGAGCATCTTTGGAGAGTTGGTTGAACTTGAGGGCATACTCCCTCACACTTATGGAACATTGCTTAAGGTTCATAAATTCTATCATGTTGGCCCCCCTTAGCTCTATAGGAAAGAAGCAGTTGAGAAATGCCGCCTTAAACTCTTCCCAAAGGATGACTTTATCGTTTCCCTTCTCCATTTCCATTGGGTGAACCAAATTTGAGCCACCCCCTTGAGTTGGTAGGCCGCCAAATCTTCTTTCTCCTCCAATCTAACCACCCGAATAGACAACACTTTATACACCTCATCAATGAATTCATGTATATCCTTATCCACCTTGAGCCCATGGAACGCCGATGGATTCATCCTAGTAAAATCCCTCACCATTGATGTCGGAGTAGGAGTATGAGGAGCTTGGGCCCCTAGGTTGATTTGGTTGGCCATAGCGTGAGCCAACATGGTAATAACATCCTGGAACACTTCATGGGCCAATTCCCTATCTTGAGAAGCTTAAGGAGTGGGAGGAGCTAATTATTCCTCAGGTGTACTGGCTCTTCTTCCTCTTGCGATCGATATAATCAACAATAGCAAAGAATATTCATTAAGGGAAAACCTTACCTTAACTTCTATAGCATGACATAGATCATGAAGAAAGGAAACATTTCCTAAAACTCCTCATAGCCTCTTACTCGTAGTTGGTGTGAATTTTACAACCATTAATAAGACTCAAAGAACCCCAAACAAGCCTCTTAGCATATCATACACATATCCTTGGTCATGGAAGCAAACACAACAACAAAAAGAGATAATAAAGAGGGAAAAAAGGACTAAGGGAAGTCTTTGATAGCATAAACCATAGAAGAGACAAAGCTCAAAGCATAGATACATCATTTTTTCCAATAACACCTCTAAACATATATTTGAGCGGGGGCCAAGACACTTTCCGGGCTTACCCTCATAGTATAAAGAGTTTAACATAAAGAGAGAATAAGTGACAAGAGTAAGATAGTTAATGTACCCAAACATAAGGACTTACCAAAGCTCTTCTTTCAAATACCAAGGCTATCCACATGGAGGATGATCATGATGAGCTCTAGTTCATACATGGTTGCATCATGTAGGCATAAAATATGCATTAGTATGTTTGAATGTACTAAGTATGTAGGATGCAATGCAACAAGAGATAGGCAATATAGTCGAAATGCATACTCATAATCAAGCAATAGGTATAATAACAACATGGCATGCATGATTAATGTTTGAAGTAAAACATGCTTGTAAAACATATATCTTGAGAATATAGATTACATGTGTAGGAAGAGACCATCATCATAGACCAAGCAAACTATTACTTGGAATCCAAGGCATATCACCCCCTTAGAAGGTTATTTAGGTATCTACCCCTCAATTGGTAGATGGGTATAGTACCCCTCGTCAAAATAGTCAAGGTATATATCCCTCAACGTGGTAGATGTGCATAGCACCCCCTATCAAAGTGGCCAAGGTATATACCCCTCAATATGATAAATGGGCACAGCACCCACCATCAAAGTGGTCAAGGTATATACCCCTCAATATGGTAGATGGGAATAACACCCCCAATCAAAGTGGTCAAGGTATATACCCCTCAGTATGGTAGATGGGCATAGCATCCCATCAAAGTGGTTGAGTCATATCACCCCCCTCAACAACATGTGGTCAACTTCCAACACTATAGATACTTTTCATGAATTCAATACATACATATAATCCCTTCATCATCATATAGTCACTTAACTTATAAGCTATGCAATAGACCATCAGTTGCTCAAGAAACTTTAACAAGATATTTTATCAAACACTTGGCGGGTGAGTAATGCTAGTTCAAAACCATGCAATTCAAGAGTGAAATCATGTGAGAAAACACAATGTAAATCAACCCACCAAAACTTGGTAACACCCTCATGCAAGATACATTAAAACCTCTCATCAAATCTCATAATAGATCATAGATTCATAGCTCAAAACATGTTTAAACATAAACATTTTACAAAACCCCAACATAATTTATAATCAAATTTCATAATAAGAGATACCCATAGACAATCCAACTGGAAAATATGTAATTTACGTAAAAGGAAGGTTAGGCACCATGCATGAAAGAACCCAATGATTGAAACTCACATACCTTAAATTTGGGATTCCCTTGATGAAGATTTGAATGAGAACTTGAAGCTTGAAGTTCTTGAGATCCAGAAATAAGTTTTGGACACTTGAATTTGGATTAAATATTTGGCTAAGTGTTAGAGAGGGTTTTGAGAGTGTCTTGAGTGATATGAATTTGAAAAATGACTAAGTATAAGTGCTTTTACGCATGGGAGGGCATGGGCCAAAGACTTTAAGACCTTAGGCCGAAACTGGAAAATTGAGAATAAAATAACACTGATTCATGCCCTGGCCATGACACACTAGATAAGCAAATTTTTGAAAAATTATTTTTCACTATGGTTGCTCTAAAATCGAGGTTATACCCATTCCCCACTTAATATTTCTCTCTAATCATGAATATAAAGTTAGAAGTTTGATATCACACATCGATTTTGAGATATATGAAAATTACAATTATAGGCATTTTTGGGGCATATTTTTGGGGCACATTTTTGGGAATTTTCGAAGCATTTTATTACTAGTCTTGAAATTGTGCAGCAAATAAGACAAGGTAAAGGTCATCAAGGATCATTTGAATATCACTTTGGGTAGGCAAAAATCATATGCTGATCTTAAAAGGAATAATAACGAGTATCAAGTTTGTGATAAAGTATTCTTAAAGATATCTCCATGGAAGAAGATTATGAGATTTTAATCCTCAATTTATCAAACCTTATGAGGTACTTGAAAGGGTGGGACTAGTTGCATATAAATTAGCATTACCACCTGAGTTGGACAAGATCCATAATGTCTTTCATGTGACAATGCTAAAAGAATATCGTTCTGACCCCTCTCATGGCCTACCAGTTGAATCTATTGAGGTTATTCAAGAATTAATGTATGATGATGAACCTATCCATATTCAAGGTAGGGAAATAAAAGAACTTAGAAACAAGAAAATTCCCTTAGTAAAGATACTTTGGAGGAACCATTCTCGAGAAGAAGCTACCTAGGAGAGGAAAAGAGATTTGAGGATCTAATATCTGCACTTATTTCGAGACTAGCGTAAGGTAAATTTCAAGATAAAATTTCTTAAGGGGAGGAGAGTTATAATTCTCTTATTATTAAATAATGTATTCACTTTCAAAAAGGTCTTACCTTGAGATAAAATCAATCCCTACTTCACAACTCTTTGACTTGAATTTGTGTCGGTAGGGAAATCAATTTTCTTGAATCGTTGAAAAAAATGAGGGAGGGATTTGTCTTAGTGAAATTTATTTACTTTTATACAATTATATATGTTACACATGACTTAATAATAAATATTAATGTGTGAGGAAGCAAATAAGGTATGAAAAAAGGAAATTTGAGCAGCCATATATTTTTGGGTAGCCCTTTAAATTGCTTTTAATATAATATATCTTTTCTCCTAATCCAAGTCGGTTTATAGACATACAGAAACCTTATAAACTCTCTCATGACCTTATATTTGACAAATATCATGAAATAAATTAGTTTTGAGAAACAATCAAGAAATCGCCTACCTTTTGGTAAGTGCCTAATTCTGTCTTTAAATTGTATAATGTTTAGTAATTGTGGAATATCTCATTGTATATAGTTGCATTTTAAGTGTGTAAATACATTTTGGAAAGCTAATTCACATACCTACAACTATTATATTTATGAAAAATTTTAATCTACTTATATGGTACTAAAAAAGGGAATGAAACATAGTGAAAGTTCTGGCCAGGTTTTTCTGTCTGAGAAGCCTTCTATGTAATGCTGTTAGTATTGTAATCATATCTTGATATGTATGCTATATGTTGTTATTGTTCTTTGTTCTTTGCAACCCTAAGACATGTAATTACAACTCTTATATTAATGTTGGAACCTAATTTAATATTTATGGATTCAAAATGGTGGACGCAATTTAGGACAAGTTCTGTCCAGATTTTTGACATAGGAATTCCTGGGTGTGTGCTATTAGTGTTTTGATTATAAGTTCTTATATGAAAGGTATTTTGAAGTGATTCTTGATAATTTGTGACCTATTCATATACCTATGTAGACAAAAAAGCCTAATTTTTCCATTTACCAATTCAAAATTTAGTTACGATGTAAGGCAGTAAAGCTGCCAAGAAGAATGTGATTTGCAAAAATGGGACTTAGTTTTGGTATCTATCTTGTTAGTTTTTACCTATTGAAAGTGCTACATTATTAAATGAATATTTGAATTGGGTATTAAGGTTCTCACACTCTTGTACAATCATATAAAATTGATTGAAGAAACTGATGCCATATTAATCCACGACTTAAACTCGGTAGGGTCGATTATGTGCTAAAAGGTTAAGGTTAATGTAAAAATTCATTCTTGTTCTTTTGCTATGTGTTGGTATATTTGAATGTTATCTTTGTATCTTATTTATGTTCTTGTCATTTTATCTGGTTGTGTTGATATATTTTGAGACTTGCAAGGAACTCGCTTAATTCGTTCATTTGTACAAATTGCCTGATCACTTGACATCCTTGTGGACTTTGTCCTTCTTATGGCTCTGACTTTGTCACTATTGGTATGCCTCTTATTCAGATCAATTGCCATCTTGACTATGGATTTTTGGTTTGTCCTAAGTATTAAAGCGGTCCATTTTAAGCACGAACTAGAAAGTTCTTGGTTCTCTTGATACATGGCTTCAGTCCTTCTTGCTACTTGATTATGTTTGGTATGATGGCATGACATACATACTAGGCAAAACTTGTTATTTGAATGTCTTGTAAAAATTGTTCTAGGAATTAATTGATACCTAGATCTTTGATTATCCTACTTGACACTATTGATATATTTGTTCACTTGGTCTATTTACTATATTCTAGTTGTGTTTCCCTTTGACTTAAGAAAGGTAAATTGAGGAATCTAAAGGTTTCTACTTTTAGTTTTTACACTAGTAGCTTCATGCTTGGTCATAGTTGTTTCTATCACAGGGAATACCCGAAATGATGCTTGAGGATGACCATTGAAGATAAATTTTGGGAGCTATGCAGAAGATCACATTTGCATCTAGACATATATATTGTAGTAGTTTTGGAACATGTACATGATTCTCCTATTGCATATATATATAAATTTGAAAGGCTAGTGTAAATTATGAAATCATGGTTTGTAACTTAATGGTTTGGCTTGTTTAGTTAAATTGGAGCTGACGAGTTTGTTTTTATATTAAATTACCCATTATTTTGAGGTGATTGTATGAAATGAAAATAAGTAAGTTTTATGTCTTTGTATTTTAACATCGGTGATAATTTTTAATGTGTACTACAATAGTACAGGCAATATATAAATATCTCGTGAGATATTGGTTTAAATTATTTTGGGAAGTTTCTCACGCTATAAATTGTAACTCAAAATCAACTGAACTACCTCTAGGACAAAATCCTAGTCCTATAACTATATTGGATTTGTTATTAAATCATGAATAATTTGCTGTGCATTAAACTCTTAATATCTTAGCAAGTATTAGGTAAGCCTAGATCATACAGAAGTGGCATCCTCTCATGAGGGTTGCAACAATAGGTCATAATCCTTGAAATGTACATCTCCCGAATGAGCATTCAATTTGATCAAGATATGTCATAAGCCTGGAGATGTCCATATCTCCCATAAGCATAGTTGTACAACATTCTTTCATAACTAAATTAGATATCCCAGAAATAAACTTGTGCATTCTTGCATGGGGGTCGTCCACAAATATAGGATCATACTTTGAGAGCTTTGTAAATTTTAGGGCATATTCCCTCACACTCATACCACCCTACTTGAGGTTGATAAATTCTATCATTTGGGACTCCCTATGATCAAGAAAGAACAAACAGTCCAGAAAAGCAAACTTAAACTCTACGCAACCAACCCCATCATCACCAACCCTCTTCATCGACCATTCAGTGTACTATAGTTGTGCCACATCCTTCAACTAACAAGCAGCTAACTCATATTTCTCTTTTAAAGTCACCCCATAACAATCAACACTTTAGAGAGTTCATAAATGAAGTCTTAGGCATATGGCATCCTTGTTAGCTTTTGACCCATAGTACTCCAAAGGGTTCGTCTGGGTAAAATCTCATACTCTAGCAGTCAAAGTGGGAACATGGGGAGGAGGATTGGACTTCCTAGCCTAGTTGATCACCATTTGAGCTAGCATGGCAGCGATAGTCTAAAACTCATCATGAGTAACTGGCTCCCTCATAAGCTCTCGAGGGACTTGGTCCTCATAAATCGAGACCTGTCTAGGTAAAGGGGCTATTCTTAGAGGCATTTTCTGAAAGAGCATTAAGGACGTCATCAAAGTTAGGAAGTCTTAAGACATATTTTTTAGCATGACATAAGAAATGAAGTAGTGAGACATTTTCTAAAACGCCATCATAACCCCCAACTCATAGGTATGATGCACTTCATACCTCTGAGTAGGAATCTACTTGACGTGGCATGTTAGACTCCAAGGAAAATTTTAAAACCTTGGTGCTTTGATACAGAGCTTGTTATGACTCAAACCTAGGGTCTAGGAGTGACATGGCGAATAGAAATTTGAGAGTCCCCAAACAAGCGTCATAGCATCCATATACACATCATTAGTTTGAAAGTGCATAATTTAAAAAAAGAGCCCATAATTCTAAGGAAAATAGGGCTTTGGACTCAAGCTATGGGATGTCATCGGGAAAGGAATTTACATGAATTCATATGGCTAATAGAAATTTAGTACTAAGGAGCGGGTAAATATGACTCATTACTTCATGGGGATAGAAGAGTATTAGGACTTTCCACATTCCGACATCTCATCATAATCATAACATCATAACATAATACAAATCATAGTATACCAAGATAAACATGACATAAAAGTAGGAAGGATTTGATGATGTCCAACAATACCTCTAGAACATAGAAGAGGATGGGGGCCTAGACATGTCTCGGGTTCACCCTTACAGTAAAGAAATAAATTAAACTTAGTATGATAGGTAGATACAAGGTGGGTCTTGTTGTATGTAAAGGACTCATCACTAGAAATTAACACGATGCAGTCAAACCATCAAAAAGTGGATGAAGATAGTCTTTAGTCCCTATATGGTTAGATCATATAGGAAAAAAGTATGCATTAATATGTTTGAACATACTAAGTATGCGGGTATGCAAATGCTTATGAACATGTTAACCTGCAATCAATGTTTGATGACAAGGGAATATATATAGAATAAAGTGTATATAATAAAGAATATCATAACAATATGCCTTAAATCTGTGATGCATGAATGTTATAATACTTAAACATATGGGAATGTACCATAATCGACATCTCAAAACAAGCAAGCTAATACATGAATTGCCCGATGACAACCTCTCACCATATGAGAGTAGACTATTTGCCAAAGGTAGCCTACATCACCTCTTACAACCAGGTCTTTTCAAAGTGATATCCCATGAATCATAATCACCTTTAAAGGGGCTTAAACATAAACCTACATTTGCACATAGGCAGGAGAAGGGAGGCTTTACTTAAGGACCCCTTAGGTCGAGCTCCCATCTCCAATCTCATTTGGTGTTAGGTCATCATCCTACGGGAATACATATACATATACATACTTGAAAAGAAGCATAAGTCTTTCAAATCACCTTTAATGTATATGTAGGCTTGAAATCCAAACATACTTTATTGTTATGCATACTTGGGCTAAAAAGTCAAATCGTACCTCAATTCATGAACACATGCATTAGAGTAGCTCATTCACACTTGTACATGTTGGTGAATCATCACTTGTAGATGCTTAAAATCCATATCATAGAAATTATATGATCATATATCATGTCATAGCCATACTTGCTTGAAATCATAGTCATAATCATAATTAGATAGTAATTCACATTATCAATCTCATGAACAATACATGTTCATGCATGCATATGCCATGAGGAATGAAGGAATAGCATGAGTATTAGGAATTCATAACTAAATCAATATAGTAAGATGAAATCATAGATAATCCATGAAGAAATTAATAATTAAAGCATACTTGAAATTACCCAGGCATAAATTCCTTAATTAAATGGACATGCATTTTCATTTCTAAATAACTTATTGTAAGTCAGTATAATATGACTTAAAACATATTAAAATCATCAATTGAACTCATCTCGTAACTTAATTTCATCAAATTGAAGATAATTTAAAAGATCCATTTGCAAATATACTTACAAATCATGAGATTGTAGAAATAGATTTTTGGGCCTTCATTATTGGAAGGGAATCATGAATCGATCACATATATCTTGAAGAACTAGAAGAATTAAAATGAAATTGACTTGAAATGAAATTCCTCTTGGAATCCTAGCTTGGATCTTCAAACCCTTGCTTGAATGGAGCCTTAGGAGATAGAATTCGAGTCTAAGTGTTCTAATTGAGAATGAAGTGTAATGAATAAGTGAGGGGCTGATTTAGGGGTCTTAGGATAGCCATAAAGTTATAAAAGTCTTTAGAAGTAAACCAAATTACTAGAGGGCCCTTAATAAAATAGAACAAGAAAATAATTCCAAACACCTACACTTTTGGCTCCACGGCTCGTGAAGCCTTGTACTGTCCACACAAATGTTCGTGAAAATTTTGCATTGAAAAGTTATCTAACACTTAGAGAAATTTGGCCAACGATATTCCCACTGAAGGATTCATGATCTGTGAAACTCTCCATGGTCCATGGTCGTGTTTGTAAAAAGTCCCATGTTTCGAAATGGTACTTTGATACTTAGAAAAATTTACCACAGGATCCTTCCACAGGAGGCCACCATGGTTAGTGGTGGGTTGTACGGTCTGTAAAACTACCCTTGATGGCTACCTTGGTTGAAAACATGGCCATGAAGGCAAGGACACCTCCCATTAGCCCTTTCCCGGCAAGTGGTGAGGACCACGGCCATGAGAGGCTCCATGGAGGGCCACCAAGCCTAAAACTCTTCTTGAGGGAGTAAACCATGAGAAGGACAAGGGTCACCCCAGGGCTGCCTCCACGGCTCATGTACCTCTTAACAGTTTGTAAAGGTTCCCTTTGGTAGGGCAACTTGGTCAAAATCCGTTGGAAACCCATTTTCAATCATCATTCGGGCCTCTCGAGGTCCAGGTCCTTACAAAAGTAGTCATCATAACCTCATGAAAATATCTCATATCATAGTGACAACCCATCTATATAGCGTTTCTTATAGTGCAAGTATATTCTCCATCTTGTCATCATCATTGCATAAATATTAGGGTTTTATTCACCTCCATCATTATTTTATCATCACCATCATAACATCGTCGTCGTCATCATTAAAATAAGCTTTTCATAAGAATCATAGTTAATGAAAATCATAGGTTTATCATAGGAAACTAGGGCCATATATGAGTTCATGAGCAATTAAGTCAAAATCATGAAATTAGATGAAGATCATAGAGGAATCATGCAATTAAAATCAATTTAGACCACTAGCAAATGAACCCACATTAATTCAACAAGCCCTAATCATCATATACTTGAAATCATATACTTTTCACTTGAAATTCATAGAATCATGTAATTCTTCATAATTCATGTATAACTAGGTATTAACCATATAATAATCATAATCTGTATATTTGGTGTAACACCTCACAAAATGCCTCCGCATGACCTTATAAAAGATGCCTTGCATAACATATTATCCATATTCTATTTGACAAATCTGAGGCTAGGTTCTTAATTTGGAGAAATATTTTGTAGGAAAATGATCTCTTTCGACTTTTAGATTAATGATATCAAAAGATAACTTTTCATAAGATTTTGCATTTCTAGAGAGTACGCAACCTCTCTAAGCCGTGGAGAGGGTTAATTTATGTATCAAAGTGACCTAAAGTCAATCCTAGGCCAAAATAGGGAAAAACTGAATTTCACAAGAAAATAAACTATGGTAAAATGAGTGCAGAACTTGTTCCATTACAGTTCAAATTTTTCCTTAAAATTCTTGCGCTAAGTGAAAAAGCCTTAGACTCTTCCCTAAGCCTATTTAAGTTGTTTTGGGCAAGTTTTGACACCAAAATCCATCCAAAAAATTGCCTTTAACCCCCAAACCAACCCTATTCATTCATCATTCACACATTACAAAATTTATCTTTCTAAAACTACTCTTAAAGGGTTTCTTCTCCTCTAAGCAAAAACTCCATTGAAGATCAAGTGAAGCAAAATTCTCTATTTTCTTCAAGGTTTCCAAGGAAATTACTTAAGATATGTGATCTTTCACCCATAGAGTCCTTTCTTCTATAGAGCTCCTTCTAAATTCTCAATTTTAATATTAATTCAATTATGAAATTATATAGGGCTTCTCTACATTCACTCAATTTCTTCAATGATGATGGAGACTATATATATTGATCAATCCTAATGTGAATTCATGCCGATTACATGAAATTGATGATTTTCCCATGCATGATTTCAAGAATGAGATGATTAGGGCTTTTTTTTTAAATTGATGTGGTTTCCTTTATAAATGATTCAAAGAGATTTTAATTGCAAGATTCCTACATGATTTTTATCTAATTGCATAATTTTGGCTCAATTGCTTATGAACCCACACATGACCCTTATTTTCCTATGTTAAAGCTATAATCTCATGATTATGATTTTAAGTATGAAAGCATGGTCTCATGATGAGGTTCTTATGATGATGATGGTAATGTTATGATGATATGATAATAAGGGTGACTTATGACCCTAATGTTTATGAGATGATAATAAGATGAGAAGTATACCCACACTATATGAAAAGTTATGTAGAAAGATTATTCATATGATATGATGAAGTCATAACGTCTATTTTACAAGCTATGAAAGTACGATTTTGTTAAAGTATAAATTATGATGATGTCTATGTATATGTATGATTATGTATTCTATGAAATTTGACTTGGCACTGAATGAGCTTATGTGAGGTGGACTATCTCCACGGGTGCTTACATAAATCCTCAAGTCTCATAACAACATGCCAATGTAGTTTGAATGATTATATGCCTACAAGTTTTTCTAATGGATTTATATAGCTTTTTAAAGTGACACACTGTGCTAGGATAGAGCCTAAGAGATGGGTCAAAATGATAGGTTCTCATCGTGCTAGGATAGAGCCTATATGGTAAGGATCGGGACTATCTTGGCAAAGCAGACTCCTCTTTCGCTCAATGTAGAGTGAGCATCGAGATTTCATGTAATAGTCCATGTGGTCTTAATGTTTGGTATGATATTATTCCCACATATATATGTCTACTAGGATATAAAATAATTTATTATGCTTCCACATATGATTTTAATGTTTCATAGCTCATGCATATCTTGTCCTTATTCTAATATTGTGTCTATGATATTTCAATTATGTATGATGTTCATTGATGCATTACATGGTTACATACTTAACGCATTCTAATATACTAATGCATACTCTTGCCTACATGATATCACCATGAAGGAACAGATGATGATATTGCTCCTTACTAATGTGGATAGCTTTTGGTATTGCTATTGAAGACTTGGTGAAATCCCATGCTTCGGGGACAAGCCGTTATGTTTCTTTCTTATGTTTATGTTTCTAAGACTTTTGTATTTTCATTATCTTGAGGGAGCTCTAGTAAAACTATGTTCTAGTGCCTGCCAGGTTCTGTGATGTAGAGGCATATTTTAGACACTACATTGATATAATTCCCTTTAATAGGAAATGTTGATGCTTATGATGCTATGTTCTACTTACTTTCTCTTATAATTACTTATTTTATCTTATATATGCTTATGATATAAATAAGAGGCTAGGATGGGGCACCTTTTGGTGTCACATTTGCCGTGTCATGACTAAGCTCTTGGGTTATGATAAACTTGGTGTCAGAGCACAAGATTGAAAGCATCCAAGGGAGTACAACATACCGCTTCGATTAGAGTCTTATTTATAGGTGTGAAGCGCACCACATCCATGAATAGGAGGCTACGAGAAATTTAGGAGATCTTCACTTTGTTGTGATCTATGTTGTGCCTTAAGATGCATTCTAAGACTCCTTCCTTCTAAGCCCGGTTATAGATGTGGAGTCCAAAGATCCTACTATTTATTCGATTTCTATAGTTAATGTATTCCCCATTGTCTTTCTTGATGAGTTGCCTGATATTTCTACCCAAAGGGAAATTGACTTTGGTATTGATCTTCCACCCAATACTCAAACTAATTCTAATTCTCCTTATTGAATAGCCCTAGTGGAATTGAATGAAATAAATGAACAATTGAGGGATTTGCTTGATAAGGGGTTTCTAAGGCCTAGTGTGCCTCTATGGGGTGCTCTTGTATTGATTCTGAGGGAAAAAGATAGTTCACTTTGGATGTGTATGGATTATCAAAAATTAAATAAGGAAATTATTAAAAATGAGTATCCACTTCCAAGGATTGATGATCTCTTTGACTAATTAAAAGGGGCTAGTTATTTCTCTAAAATTGATCTTCAGTCTGGGTATCACCAGTTGAGCACAATAATATTCCCAAGATGGTATTTCAAACATGGTATAGATTTTATGAGTTCTTGGTTATCTCATTTGGGTTGAAAAATGCACCTGCCGTCTTTACGAATTTGATGAATCTAATTTTCAAACCTTATTTAGACATGTTTGTGTGGCGTTCATAGATGATATATTGTTTTACTATCGGATAGGTCACTTTACAATTGTGTTTCAAACCTTGAAGGATAAGCAATAGTTTACCAAATTTACCAATGCAATTTTTTGTTGAGGGAGGTGGCATTACTCATTATATTGTATCCGGTGATAGTGTTATGGTTGATCCTAAGAAGACAGAGGTAGTGAAGAATTAACCTAGACCATTGTCTCCTTTGAATATTAGGAGTCTCTAGGGTTTGCTGGATATTATAGGAGATTTATTGAAGGATTTCCTCTATTACATCTCCTTTGACTAGATTGACCCAAAGAAGGTGAAATTTCTATGGTCGGACGAATGTGAGAAGAGTTTTCAAACATTGAAAGACCACCTTACTTAGTCCCCTATTTTGACATTGCCAAAAGGTTCATAGGGATTTGTTGTCAATTATGTTGCCTAACGTGTGGGACTTGATTGTGCGTTGATGCAACATGGCAAGGTCATTGCCTAAGAATGAAGGAAATTAAAGGTTCATGAGAAAAACTACCCATAGGCTAGGAGATAGAGTACTTTATTATCAAGGCCGATTGGGTGTTCTGAATACTGATGGCCTAAGAGTAATGATATTGAGTGAAGCCCATAACTCATGGTATTCTATTCACCTTAGATCCACCAAATATATAGAGATTTAAGGAAAGTGTATTTGTAGAATGGCATGAAGAAGGATATAGTGAAGTTTGAGGTAGAATTCCCAAATTTCCAACTAGTCAAGGTTGAACATCAAAGGCCGGGAGGCCTAGTCCAAGACATTGATATTCCTATGTGGAAATGGGAGGATGTAAACAGGGATTTCATTATGGGTTTGCGTAAGACTAGAAAGTAATTCAATTCTATATGGTTGGTTGTGGATAAGATGACAAAATCATCCCATTTTTTACTAGTTAAGACTTCTTATAGTGTAGGGGAGTATGCCAAGATGTATATTAAGGAATTCGTAAGGCTTAATGGTGTGCTTTTATCTATTATTTTGGATTGTGGTACTCAATTCACTTCTTACTTTTTAAAGTCTTTTCAAAGGGGTCTCGTTACCAAAGTAAAATTAAGCACTGCATTTCATCCCCAAATAGATGGGCAAGCGAAGAGAACAATTCAAACATTGGAAGATACGTTGACGGAACATGTACTTGACTTCAATGGTAATTGGGATGATCATCTACATTTGATTGAATTTTCATATAACAATAGCTATCGTTCAAACATTAAGATGACACCTTTTGAGGCTTTATGTGGGTGGAGATACAGGTCTCCAGTAGGATAGTCTAGAGTTGGAGAGATGTCTTTGATTGGTTCAATTCAATACTTGAGGCTATGGAGAAAGTGAGACTTATAAGGGAGAGGTTGAAGGCTGCCCAAAGTCAACAAAAGTCACATTCGATGTGAGAAAGAGGGAACTTGAATTCAATGTGGATGATTGGGTATATATCAAGGTATCTCCTATGAAAGGTATGCCTTTTGGAAAAAAGGGCAAGTTGAGTCCTAGATATATAGGACCTAACAAGATCTTGGAATGGATTGGTAACGTGGCCTATAAGTTTGAATTGCCAATGGAATTGGCTTTGGTTGATGCAGTATTCTATATGTGAATGTTGAGGAAATGTGTTTGTAATCCGAATGTTATTATACCTTTGAATGACATGAGTATTGAAGAAAAGCTAACATATGAGAAAGTTCTGGATGAGATTTTGGACCGATAAGTTAAAAGGCGAAGAAACAAGATTGCTTCTATTAAGTCTTGTGGAGAAATCAACAAGTTGAAAGTGCAATGTGGGAAGTGGAGGTGGACATTATGAAATAATATCCTTACCTATTTCCTTCTGCTTATGCCTAAGGTAATTAGCCACTTATACTCAATCTCCTTAATGAAACAACCCCAAAAACTGCTCGAAAATATGCCTCGAAAACGCCTGGAGTCATAATTTCCATATATCTTAAAATCCATGAGTGATATCAAGACTCCGACTTCATATTCTTATTCAGGGGGTCAAATTTAGTGGGAAATAGGTCTATCCCCAATTCTAGAGCAATTGTAGCGAATTGCAAAATTTCAAAGTTGACAAAAAATAGTGGAGGTTTGCGCCCCAGGCATGATGTGCCAGGGTGTATTTTTGTGCCAGTATTATGAGTTCGGTCCAAGGCTTTTAGGTCTTGGGCCTAAGCCTTACTACATGAGAAAATACCTATACTTAGCTATATTTCACCCATATATTATTCAAGACATTCCCCAATGCTCATTCAAACACTTAGGCAAATATTACACTCCAAATTCTAAGTCCCAAAACTTATTAGGATCTAAGGATTTTACTCAAGCTTCAAGTCTCCATCTCCAATCTTCATCAAGTTATTCTCCAAAGCTAAGGTGTGCGGGCTTGTTTCATAGGTTCCTTTCATCCATGATGCCCAAAATTTCTTTTACCCTAAATTGCATGAGTTAAAGTTGATTTACTTATGGGTCTTATCTATTATGAATTTCACTGCACACTATGTTGGGATTTCAGGGAATTGTGACTGTTTTAGCATGTTTTGAGCTATGAATCTAAGATATATTGTGAGATTTGATAAAGGGTTTTGATGAATATTATTTAAGGGTGTTAGCAAATATCTATTGATGGTTTTACACTGGATTTTCTAGCATGATTCAACTCTTGAATTGCATGATTTTACACTAGCACAACACACCCGCCAAGGGTTTAATAAAATGTCCGGTTATGATTTCTTGATGAATTGAAGGTCCAATGCATGACTTATGAGTTGAAAGACTATATGATAATGAAAGGAATATATGTATATGATGTTTTCTCTACAGTTTTGGAAAAATGACCAAGCCTCACTTGATTGTAGGCTCGAATAACCATATCGAGGGATTTGTACCTCGATTGCCTCGCTAGGGAGGTGGCAGGCCCGTGCAACCATGTCGAGGGGTTTGTACCTTAATAATCATGTTGGGGGGTTTGTACCTCCTCAACCATGTTAGGGGGTTTATACCTCATCAACCACATGAAGGGGTTTGTACCTTATGCGTCTCTCCAAGGAGGTGGTAGGCCTTAGATATTCATTAAGATGGTCTCTCCTTAAACATGGATTATTTTCTATATAAGCATGGTTTACTTTAATCATCATTCATACATGCCATATTGCTATATGCTTATTGAATTCCTATGTTATGCATTTTGTTTATGGCACTTATCACTTGTTGCATTGCATCCTATGTCACAACCCAAGCCTAGGGCCTAGACATGGCCCGACGCATGGGGAACCCGAAGGGACCCCAAGCACACCTTCTAACATATCATTACACATCCTTGGTCGCAAAAGCAATAAAGCATCCACAAAGGTTTGAAACAAGGGTAAAGGGGCTAAGGGAAACTTCCACATCATAAACATCATGAACAAGAGAGTCAAGGCTCATAGCATAGATACACAATATGTCCAACAACACCTCTACTACATAAAGATAATAGCGGGGACCAAGACAAAGCAACCGGGCTCATCCTCATAGTCAACCCATGATCAAGAGAGAGATAGTCTTAATACATAGCAAGATATCATATGTAACATCTCTGAAATGGAGGACTCACCAACAAGCTTGATAGACAATTGAACTAGCCATGTGGAGGAGGAGGATGATCAAGTGGTGCTTCGGTTCCTACATGGTGACATCATGTAAGCATAGAGTGTGTGTGTTAGTACATTTGAATGTACTAAGTATGTAGGATGCAATGCAACAACAATTAGGCATCATAGAAAAAATGCATATTAGTACTCAATAGATAGCATAATAGCAATATGGCATGTACGAATGATGCTTGAGGTAAAATCATGCTAATATAGGACATAATACATGTGTAGCAAGTAACCATCATTAGTGTAATCCAAGGCCCACCACCTCCTTGGAGAGGCGAATGAGGTACAAACCCCTCAAAATAGTTAATGAGGTACCAACCCCTCAATAAGATTACCCGGGCCTACCACCCCCCGAGCTAGGGACAAAGGTACAAGCCCCTCGATGTGGTTAATAAGGTACCAACCCCTCAATATGGTTACCTGGGCCTACCTCCCCCGAGCTAGGGACCAAGGTACGAACCCCTCATTGTGGTTAATGAGGTACCAACCCCTCAATAAGGCTACCCGAGCCTACAACCCCCCTAACAAGGCTTGGTCAACTCACAACACTATATAGAGAATACCATATACATACATTCATTCCATCATCATTTCATCATAATAAAGTCATTCAACTTATAGTACATACATTGGACCTTCAATTCCCTAAGAAACCATAACCGGGCATTTTAAACATAGTGTGTAGTGATTTTCATAATAGATAAGACCCATGAGTAAATCAAGTTTAAATCATGTATGGAAATTACAATTTTGGGCACTTCCGAGGCACATTTTCGAGCACTTTTTGGGGTCATTTTAATATCTCCCCCTTGGGAACATTCATCTCCAAATGCCAAAGAGACGTATATGAGATGCATAAACATGAAAATTTCAGCCCATAAAAAGATGCAACAATGAACTTTAACATCATTTCAAAAATTTCATCATAAGTGTAAAATCATCATGAACTTGTCAATTTACACATGAACATATGCAATGACATGGGGCTGACCTTAAGACTTGAGATTAGATGAAGGACTTCGATTAATACCTTTGGCTTGAGTAGAGGGGAGAAGGTAAGGATATCGCTTTTGCATGTCCACTTCAGCCTCCCAAGTAGCACTCTCAACTTGTTGGTTCCTCCAAAGAACCTTAATGGAAGCCACCTCTTTGTTTCCCAACCTCTTCACTTACGTATCCAAAATCTGAACTGGAACCTCTTCACTTGCACAATGGTATTCGAATCACCCACATATTTCCTCAACATGGACACATTTTACACCAGATGAACCAATTCCATCTGACTAGGCAACCTCAACTCATAAGCTACCTTGCCAACCTTCCTCATGACCTCATAAGAACCAACATATATTGGGCTCAACTTGTCCTTCTTACCAAAATGAACCACACCTTTCATGGGTGACACTTTCAAATAAACCCAATTAGCAATTTGGAATTCAAGATCACTTCTCCTCACATCGGTATGGGACTTTTAGCCACTTTGGGCCGTCTTCAACCTTTCTCTAATCATTCTAACCTTTTCAAGAGCCTCCATAACCAAATATGGTCCCAACAAATCTACCTCACCAACGTCAAACCAACAAACTGGTGATCTACAATGTCTCCCATAGATAGCCTCAAAAGGAGCCATACCGATGTAAGAATGATAATTATTATTGTAGGCAAACTCAATCAATGGAAGGTGATCATCCTAACTACCCTTGAGCTTCAATACACAAGCCCTAAGCGTATCCTCAAGTGTTTGAATGGTTCTTTCAGCTTGGCTATCCATTTGAGGGCGAAAGGACGTAGAAAGCTTAACTCTAGTACCAAGACCCCTTTAGAAGGACCTCAAATAGTGTGAAGTAATTGAGCACCACGATCCGATATGATGGACAAGGGAACCCCATGCAACCTCCCTAAGTCATGAATGTACAACCTTGCATAATCTTTAGCCCCATATGTGGTCTTAATTGGTAGAAAGTGAGCCGATTTTGTCATCCTATCAACCACCACCAAAATGGAATCAAAACTCTTTCTAGTTTTGGCAACCCAACCACAAAATCTATATTAATCTCTTCCCATTTCCAACAAGGAATCTCTAAGTCTTGTGCTAGGCCACCCGACCTTTGATGTTCGACTTTAACTTATTGATAACTATGGCAACGGGAAACAAATTTAGCAATGTCCCTCTTCATGCCTCCCCACCAATACATATCTCTCAAGTCTCTATACATTTTTGTAGAACTGGGGTGGATAGAATAAGAAGAATTATAGGCCTCATCAAGGATCTTCTCCCTTAAACCATCAATACAAGGCACACACAATCTACTTCAGTACCTGAGGGCACCATCTCCCCCTTGGGAGAAAACCTCCACTTTGCCCTCTTTCACCGTGGTCTTCAATTCTAGCAAGAAGGAGTCAAGGTCTTGTTTTGCTATCACCTCATATACCAATGAAGACTTAGAACCATCAACAATAACCACACCATAACCAACCTTTTCCAACCTAACCCCTAATCTAGCCAATCGATGCACCTCCCTTTCCATCTCCTTATCGCCACTATCAACATGAGCTAGGCTACCCATAGATGCCCTACTCAAAGCATCCGCCATAATATTTGCCTTACCGAGATGATAATGCACACTCATATCAGAACCTTAAGGAGTTCTAGCCACATTCTTTGCCTTAAATTGAGATCTTTTTGAGTGACGACATATTAGAGGCTCTTATGATCGGTGAACACATTAACATGCATGCCATACAAATAATGATGCCAAATCTTTAATGCAAACACCACGACGGCCAATTCAAGATCATGAGTAGGATAGTTCTTATCATGTACTTTAGGTTACCTAGAAGCATAGGCTATCAACTTACCATTTTGCATTAGCAGACAACCCAAACCAACACTAGAAGCATCACAATACACAACAAATCCCTTAAGCCCATCCAATAGTGACAATATAGGAGTTGAACAAGCTTATCTTTCAATTTTGGAAGCTCCTCTCACATTCATCGGTCTACTCAAACCTAACCATCTTTTGAGTTAATTTTGTCATAGGGGAAGCAATGGAGGAGAACCCATTCACAAACCTTCGATAGTAACCCACTAGCCCCAAGACACTCCTAATATCCGATAGAGTCAATGGTCTAGGTCAATTTCAAATCACATTGGACTTCTTAGGATCCACCTTTATACCATCCCCGACACCACATGCCCTAGGAAAGCAACCTCCTCCAACCAAAAGTCACACTTCTCATATTTAGCATACACTTTCTCCTCCCTCAATCGTTACAACACAATTTTGAAATGGCCCATATGATCCTCCCTACAATGTGAATAGATCAAAGTATCATCAATGAAAACCACAACAAAGGAATCAAGGTAGGGCTTCAAAACCCTATTAATTAAGTCCATGAAGATGGCTGGTGCATTGGTCAACCCACAAGATATAACCACGAATTCATAATGCCTATATCTAGTTCGGAAGGCTATCTTGGGAATGTAACACCCCCACACCCTTATTTGATGACACCCAGACCGAAGATCAATCTTAGAGAAGTGGCTTGCCCCTTGCAATTGGTCAAACAAATAATCAATTCTTGGAAGAGGATACCTATTCTTGATGGTGACACTATTAAGTCTCTAGTAATCAATACATATCCTAAGTGACCCATCTTTCTCCTTCGCAAACAACACCGGTGCACCCCAAGAAGATTGGCTAGGCCTAATAAAATCCTTCTCCAACAAATCTTTCAATTATTCCTTAAATTCATTTAACTCCACCGGGGACATATGGTAAGGGGGAATATAAATGGGTTGAGTATCAGGTAGGAAGTTTATACCAAAGTCTATTTCCCTTTCGGGAGGAACACCAGGAAGGTCATTTGGAAAGACATCAAGAAACTTATTTACAATCGAAACTGACTCTATAGGAAGGACTTTGGACTGCACATCCCTAACCCTCACAAGATGGTAAAGATACCCCTTAGAGATCAACTTATGGGCTTTAATGCAAGAGATGAATCTACCCTTCACCAACACATCTTGCCTCTCCCACTCAAGGACGGGCTCATTTGAAAATTAGAACTTGACCCTACGGGTTATACAATCAATAAAAGCATAGTATGCATGCAACCAATCCATCCCAAGATTAATATCAAAGTCAACCATATCCAACTCAACAAGATCACAAGGCAACATGCAAATAGGACAACTTCTATGGACTTTTCCAGCAATAATAGATGCATCAATAGGAGTAGACACCTCATATGACTCATGTAACAATTCAGGGTCAACATGAAACTATTTTGCAACAAAGGTGACAAAAGAAAGAATGGCACCCAGATAAATCAATACATATATATCAAAGTCAAAGATTTTCAACATACCGATAACAACATCGAGAAATTCATCAACCCGTGCCTCCCATGCAAAGCATAAAACTGGTTGTGCCTTGGGGCACCATCTTGTTGGCTACCTCTCCCCAATGGAACTGCATTAGCACCTTGTGGACGAACCTCCTTACCCTTGCTCCGATTTCGAGGATAATCTCTTGCCTTACGCCCTATTTCCCCACAACCATAACAAGCACTAGTATTCCTCAAGTATGGGCCACCATGCCCCTTACCACACTTTGGACACACATCAATACGACTCATACCACAAATACCTTCGATCCTTAGAATGTCATTGGCAAACCTCCTATAGGGAGCATAAGAAGACCCTTGGCCTTGATGAAACTGGCAACTCTTTTGGCTTAGGTACATACCCTCAAAACGGGCCCTCTTGGCCTCTTGGCCCCTTCTCCTCCACAATTTCCCCTCTACCATTTATTTGGCATAAGTCATCAAACGGGACAAATCCATGTCCTCAATCAACATAGTGAACCAACATTCTTCACTCAGTAAGTTGGACACTCAATCACGAATTTGTTCATTCTAGACCTTGAGTCGGCAACCAAGTGTGGGGCATACTCCCTCACACTCATAGACCCTTGTCTCAATTTCATAAACTCTACCAATTAAGCTTCCCTAAGTTCAAGAGGGAAGAACCAATTAAGGAAAGCTATTTTGAACTCTTCCCAAAGCACCACATAGCCAACTCCCTTCTCTTCCTTCCATAGGTTATACTATATTTGAGCTACCCCTTTGAGTTGGTAGGCTACCAACGCCGCCTTATCCTTCAACCTCACACCCATGATAGATAAAATCTTGTAAACCTTATCAATGAATTATTGAGGATCCTTACTTACCTTCAACCCATGAAATTCTAGAGGATTCATTCTCATGAAGTCTCTCACTTGAGAGACTGGTGTAGGAGCATGAGGGGCTTGGGCCCCTTGGTTGGCTTAATTAGCCACAACTTGTGCAAGCAAGGTGAGAGCATTCCTAAGCTCCCCATTGGCCAGTTGCTCCTCGGGAGTGCAGGCTCATGTTCCTGTAGTGTTAGGCATGATCTAGCATACTCTATAGCATGACTTAGAACATGAAGAAGGGAAACAATTCCTAAAACATCTCATAGCCCCCTACTTATAGCTATGGTGCACAACATAACCATTAATAAGACTCTAACAGATGCGGTGTGTTGGACTTCTAGAATAACCTAGTCCTCTGATACCAAGTTTGTCATGACCCAAGCTTAGGGCCTATATATGACACGATGCATGGGGAACCTAAAGGGACCCCAAACAAGCCTTTTAACATATCATTATACATCCTTGGTTACGAAAGCAATAAAATATCAACAAAGATTTGAACCAAGGTTAAAGGAGCTAAGGGAAACTTCCACAACATAAAATCAAGAACAAGAGAGTCATGGCTCATAGCATAGATACACAATATTTCCAACAACACCTTTAGTATACAAATATAAGAGCAGGGGCAAAGACAAAGTAACCGAGTTAACCGTCATAGTAAATACATGATCAAGAGAGAGATAGTCTTAATATATAGCAAGATATCATAAGTAACGTCCTCGAAATGGAGGACTCATCAACAATCTTGATAGACAATTGAACTTGCCATGTGGAAGAGGAAGATGATCAAGCAGTACTTTAGTTCCTGCATGGTGACATCATGTAGGCATAGAGTTTGCATTAGTACGTTTGAATATACTAAGTATGTAGGATGCAATGTAACAATAATTAGACATCATAGGCAAAATGCATATTATTACTCAATAGATAGCATAATAGCAAGATGACATGTATGAATGATGCTTGAAGTAAAATTATGCTAATATAGGATATGATACATGTGTAGCAAGTGACCATCATTAGTGCAATCCAAGGCCTACCACCTCCTTGGAGAGGTAAATGAGATACAAACCCCTCAAAATGGTTAATGATGTACCAACCACTTAATAAGGTTACCCGTGCCTACCATCCCCTGAGCTAGGGACCACGGTACAAACCTCTTGATGTGGTTAATGAACCAACCCTTAATATGATTACATGGGCTGACCTCCCCTCGAGCTAGTGACCAAGGTATAAATACCTTGATGTAGTTAATGAGGTACAAACCCCTCAATAAGGTTAACCGAGCCTATTACCCCATGAGCTAGGCTTGGTCATCTCATAGCACTATATAGAGAATACCACATATATACATTTATTCCATCATCATAAAGTCATTCAACTCATAGGACATGCATTGGACCTTCAATTCCCAAGAAACTATAATTGAATATTTTATCAAACACTTAGATGGTGTGTAATGCTAGTAAAGACATGCAATTCAGAGTTAAATCATGCTAGTAAATTTAATGTAAAACCTTCAATGGATATGTGGTAATACCCTTATACAATATATAAGAAAACCCCTCATCAAACCTTTCAATAGAGCTTAGATTCATAGGTTAAAAGATGGTAAAACAGTCCCAATTTCATAAGCCCAAACATAGTGTGCAGTAATTTTCATAATAGATAGGACCCATGAGTAAATCAACTTTAAATCATGCAATTTTGAGGAAAAAGAAGCTTGGACATCATGGGTGAAAGGAACCCATGAAAGAAACCCACATATCTTAGCTTTGGAGATGAAATTGATGAAGATTAGAGATGCACGGGTGCAATCTTTAAGATCTGGAAAGGGTCTTGAGTCTTGAATTTAGGAGATAAAATATTCGCTAAGTTTTTGAATAAGTCTTGGGGAATGTTTAGAATGATATGAGGGTGAAAAATGGCTAAGTATAGGTATTTTCATGTTTGGGAATACTTAGGCCTAAGACTTAAAATTCTTGGACCAAAGTCAAAACTGGGCAAACTTTAACACTAGTGCGTGCCCTTGGCGCATCGCGCTAGAGGTGCGAAAAGCTCTTTAGAATTTGCATTTTGGAAATTTTGAATTTTGATACGGTTACTCTAAAACCGGGGTTAGACCCTTTTCCCCATAATTTTGACCCCCTAAACAAGAATACAAAGTTGGATTTTGGAGATCACGCATGGATTTTGACATATATACAAATTATAATCTGGGCACTTTTGAGGTATATTTTCGGGCACTTTTTCGAGTCATTTCATCCTACATACTTTATACATTCAAACATACTAACACAAACTCTATGCCTAAATGATTTCACTATCTAGGATCCAGAGCCTCGCTTGAGCAACTCTCTCTATGTGACTAGTATAATTTCTCTAAAGCTTGTTTGGTGGGTCCTCTATTCTGGGGACTATGCTTATGATCTCATGCTATGCTCTAAGACTATCTTTCTTTTATGTATATGTTGACTGTGAGGGTGAGCCCAGTTGCTTGTCTTCACCCCAACTCTTATCTATGTAGTAGAGGTGTTGTTGGACATGTCATGTGTAATATTATAAGCTTTGACTTTCTCTTGACTCTTATTTTTTATGATATAAAAGATGTCCCTTAGACCTGGTTATCCCTGTGTAATGATATGCTAAGAGGCTTACTTGGGGTCCTTTCTGGTCCCCATTATGGTGTGTCACGTCTAGGCCCTAGGCTTGGGCTGGGATAAACTTGGTATCAAAGCACTAGGCTATTAGGTCCTTGACATCCAACACAATTGTCGATTAGAGTCTTATTCATGGTTGTGAAGTGTGCTACAACTATGAATAGGAGGCTATGAGTTATTCTAGGAAATGTTTCACTTCTTCATGATCTATGTCTTGCAATAGAGTTAGGTCCCCTAGGGCTTATTGCTAATCCCTAACCACTTGCATTTCAGGATATGTCTCAAGCTACTCAAGATGATGATATATCAAATGTGGAGGTTTGCAATACTCTTGGGTAATGACCCAAGTGGTGATAAAATTGGCAACTCAACTCAATCAACAAGTGAGTGTTTCCAGGACCTCAAATGGTAAGATGAGAGGTAATGAGGCCAAGAGGGCCCGTGTTGAGGGTATGTTCCAAAGTCTCAAAGATACAGGTGATGCTATGTGTTCGACATATGGTAAAGTTTATAGAGGCCCATGTTTAAAGGGTACCAATACTTGTTTCGATTGTGGCAAAGTGGGACACAGGAGGAAGGATTGCCCACATAAATGTAATAAGACTAAAGGGGGTGACGAAAGGGTGCCTCATCTTAGATACCAAAAATGTGGGAGGTAAGGAGGGAATAAGGCGCCCGATATCGCTACCAGTATTTTTAAATTTCCTTTGGCTTTGATGTGCATACATTGATAGGTTTGGTGTTCCACTTTCTCCTTCATTATTCTTTCTTGTTGCTAGTGGGATTCTAGTGTGCCCCAAGTTGTTGTGTGAACATTTAGAGTCTACCCCCTTTGTTGTGTCTATTGATGTTAGAAAGTTCATAGGTATTGTTCTGTGTTCATATTGCATTAGGCCTTGCCTTGTGGATTGTTGGAGTTGATGTGGTGGATTTTATGTCATGCTAAGGATGGAATAGTTTCTTGCATGTTATGTCTCCTTTGATTGTAGGGCCTGTAGAGTTAGATTCCAATTCCCTAATAAACCTGCCCTTGAGTGGGGAGCTTGTAATGTAGTTGTGAAGGGGTAAGTTCATTCTTTTCTTAAGGTATAATTGATCTCTAAGGGTTGTATTTATCATCTTGTAAGAGTTAGGGTGTTGAACCTTAGATATTTTCTATTGAGATGATTCCGGTGAACAATGGGTTAATGAAAGTCTTTCCCAATACTTCAAATTTGGGGTAGTGCCTCTTGGTTTGACTTATGCACCTGTTATGTCTATGGATCTTATCAATGGGGTCTTTAGTCCCTACCTTGTTATGTTTTTGGTGGTCTCTAGCGGAGATGTATTAGTTTATTTAGAGCTTATGAACCATTTAGGGGTAGTGTTACATATCTCGGGGAAAGGGGAGAGTATGCTTAATATGAGAAGTGTCAATTTTGATTGAACAAGGTTACCTTGCTTGGTCATATGGTGTCAGGGAATGGTACTAAGGAGGATCCTAAGGAGACGGATGTGACTAGAAATTGGCCTAGAACTTTGACTTCCTTGGATATTAGAAGATTCTGAGGTTTAGCGGGTTACTACTGGAGGTTGGTGAACATGATCTCTTTTATTGCTTCTTCTATGACTTAGTTGACCTCAGGTGATGCTAATTTTAGTAGACCAAAGAGTGTGAATAAAGTCTCTAAAACCTTGAGGGTTAAGCTTGTGTTTGCTCCAATCTTGGCTCTATCG
>DF357817.1:74843-95643 GCA_000787875.1 Solanum virginianum | reverse complement strand
CCAATCTTGGCTCTATCGGAAGGGTTGGAAGGGTTGTTGTGTATCGTTATGCCTCAAAAACTAGTACAGGTGGTATTTTGATGCTAAATGGTAAGGTGATTGCCTATGCTTCTAGACAATTTGAGATACATGAGAAGGATTATCCTATCTATGACTTGAGTTGGTCGCCATGGTATTTGCTTCAAAAATTTGACATCGTTGTTTGTATGGGGTGCATGTTGGTGTTTTTACCGATCACAAGAGTCTCTAATATGAATTCACTCAAAAGGATCTCAACTGGAGACGAAGAAGGTGGTTAGAACTTCTTAAGGATTATGATATGACTGCGAAGTATCATCCCGGTAAGGCTAATATTGTGGTGAGTGCTTTAAGTAGGGTGTCTATGGGTATCCTAGGTCGTGTTGATGGTGGTAAAGAGGTGGCTAAGGAGGTCCATGAATTGTCTAGATTGGGGATTAGGTTGAATGAGGTGGATAATGGTGTTTTTGTTATTATTGATGGTTCTAAATCTTCCTTGGTTAAGGAGGTGAAAGCTAAGCAATATCTTGATCCTTCCTTGTTGGTGTTGAAGGCCTTGGTTAGTGATGGGAATGTGGAGGTTTTCTCCCAAGGGGGAGATGGTGCACTTAGATACCAAGGTAGGTTGTGTGCGCCTTGTATTGATGGCTTGAGAGAGAAGATTATTAATAGGGCTCATGGTTCTTCCTACTATATTCACCCCAGCTCTACATCTATATAGAGATTCGAGAGAAGTGTATTGGTGGAGAGGCATGAAGAATGGCATGGCTAAATTTTTTTCGGTTGTCATAATTGCCAATAACTCAAAGCCGAACACCAAAAGCCAGGTGGTCTAACCCAAGATATAAATATTCCTACTTGGAAGTTGGAGGAGATAAATATGGATTTTGTAGTTGGGTTGCCCAAGACTAGAAAGGGCTTTGAGTCCATTTGGGTTGTGGTTGATAGGATGACAAAGTCAACTCATTTTCTATCGGCTAAGACTACATAAGGGGCTAAAGATTATGCTAGGTTGTACATTCATGAGTTAGTGAGATTACATGGGGTTCCCTTTTCTATCATAATGGGTTGTGGTGCTCAATTTACTTTACATTTTTGGAGGTCCTTTCAAAGGGGTCTTGGTACAAGGGTTAAACTTAGTACGACCTTTCACCCTCAAGCAGATGGCCAAGCTAAAAGAGCTATCCATACACTTGAGGATATGTTTAGGGTTTATCTGTTGGATCTTAAGGGTTATTGGGATGATCATCTTCCATTGATTAAGTTTACCTATAATAATAGCTATCGTTCTAGCATTGGTATGGTTTCTTTGAGGCTCTCTATGGTAAGAGTTGTAGATCACATGTTAGGTGGTTTGAAGATAGAGAGGTGGCTTGGTTGGGACTAGATCTGGTCATGGAGGCTCTTAAGAAGGTAAGGATGATTAAAGAAAGGTTGAGAATAGCCCAAAGTCTTCAAAAGTCCTAGGCCGATGTGAGGGGGGAGAGAGCTTGAATTCATAATTGGTGATTGGGAGGTTCACTCATAAAAGGTGTGGCTTGCCTTGGTAAAAAAGGTATTGAGTTCATGGTTTGTGAGTCTTCACGGGATGCTAAGGGAAGTTGGTGAGGTTGTATACGAATGGGAGTTTCCTTTGGATATGGCTATGGTTCGTTCGGTTCTTTATGCTCCCAGCTTTAGGAGATGTGTCGGTGATTCAAGTGCTATAGGATTGTTTTTTGAGGATTGTGGTCATTGTGGAGGATGAGTTGACTTATGAGAATTCTTAGTGGAGGAGCTATATCCATATCTCTTTTATTCTATTCAAGCTTATGATAACACGCCAAGTCCTTCTTCTATGATTCCAAGTCTTAAGTCTCAGCCCTTATGTCATTTGCATACATTCATGTTGACATTGACAAGTTCATGGTGATTGTAACGCTTAAGTTGAGATTTTGTTTTGAAAATGGTGTTTAAGTGCATTATTGCATTCTTCTTGGGGCAAATCTCTTCACGATTACTCTTCTTATGTATGTCTCTTTGACATTCAAGGATGAATGTTCCCAAGGGAGAGATATTGAAATGACACTAAAAAGCGCCTAAAAATGTGCCGCGAAAACTCCTGGAGTCATAATTTTCATATATCTCAAAATTCGTGCATGATATCGAAAATTCAACTTCATATTCTTGTTTATGGGGGCCAAATTGAGTGGGTATGGGTCTAATACAAATTTTAGAGCAATCGTAGCAAATTTCAAAATTTCAAAGTTGATAGAAAATAGTGGAGGTTCACAGCACAGGCGAGACGTGTCAAGGGTGGGCTAGGGTGTATTTTCGTGCCAGTTTTATGAGTTTGGTCCATGGATTTTAGGTCTTGGGCCTAAGCCTTCGCACACATGGGCGCGACACGGCCAGGGTGCGGACTAGTGTTATTTCTGCCTAGTTATTTTTAGTTCAGTCCATGACTTTTAGGTCTTGGGCCTAAGCCTTCCCATGCATGAAAATACCTATACTTAGCCATATTTCACCCTCATATCATTTAAGACATTCCCCAATACTCATTAAAACACTTAGACAAATATTACACTCCTAATTCCAAGTCCTAAAACTCATCAGGATCTAAGGATTTCACTCAAGCTTCAAGTATCCATCTCTAATCTTCATCAAGTTATTCTCCAAAGCTAAGGTATGTGGGTTTGTTTAATGAGTTCCTTTCACCCATGATTCCCAAACTTTCTTTTATCCTAAATTTCATGATTTAAAGTTGATTTACTTATGGGTCTTATCTATTATGAATTTTACTGCACACTTTGTTGGGGTTTCATGGAATTCTGATTGTTTTAGCATGTTTTGAGCTATGAATATAAGATCTATTATGAGATTTGATGAAGGGTTTTGATGTATATTGTTTAGGGATGTTATCAAGTATCTATTGATGATTTTACACTGGATTTTCTAGCATGATTCCACTCTTGAATTGCATGATTTTGCACTAGCACTACACATAAGCCTCACTCGGGAGGTTATAGGCCCAGGTAACCGTGTTGAGGGGTTTGTACTACAATTGCCTCACTCGGGAGGTAGCAAGCCTATGCAACCATGTTGAGCGGTTTGTATATTGATAACCATGTTGGGGGGTTTGTACCTCATCAACCATGTTGGGTGGTTTGTACCTCATCAACCACATGAAGGTATTTATACCTCATGTGCTACTCCAAAGAGGTGGTAGGCCTTAGATATTCACTAATATGGTCTATTCTTACACATAGATTATTTTCTATATAAGCATAGTTTACTTCAAGCATCATTCATACATGCCATATTGCGATATGCTTATTCATTACCTATATTATGCATTTTGTTTATGGGACTTATCACTTGTTGCATTGCATCCTATATACTTAGTATATTCTAACATACTAATGCATACTTTATGCCTACATGATGTCACCATGTAGGAATCAGAGCCTCACTTAAGCAACTTCCTCCACATGACCAGTACGATTTCTCTCAAGCTTGTTTGGTGAGTCCTCCATTCCGGGGACTATGCTTATGATCTCATGCTATGTTCTATGACTATCTTTCTTTTATGTACATGTTGACTAGAGAGTGAGCCTGGTTCCTTGTCTTGGCCCCTGCTCTTATCTATGTAGTAGAGGTGTTATTGGACATGTCATGTGTAATATTATAAGCTTTGACTCTCTCTTAACACTTATTGTTTATTGATATGAAAGATGTCCCTTAGCCCTGGTTATCCCTATTTACGGTCTCTTGTTATTATTTTATTGCTTTCGTGACCAAGGATGGTAATGATGTTCTAAGAGACTTGCTTGGGGTCCCTTCTGGTCCCCCTTTTGCCATGTCACATCTAGGCCCTAGGCTTGGGTCGTGACATTCAAGCTCCTAAGTGTGAATCTCTCTATGTCACATTACAAGCATGCATACCCATGAAAATGATTTCTAAAGATATTTTGAAGTTGCATTATTGCATTCATGATGGATTGTTGCTTATGTACTCTATTATACTAAAGCTAACCATGATCCTATTCGAGGATGAAGGTTCCCAACAAAGTGATATTGTAACACCTCTTAAAATGCCTCCAAATGACCTTATGAAAGATTCCTTGCATAACACATTATCCATATTCTTTTTAGAAAATTTGAGGTAGAATTCTTAATCTGTAGGCAAAATTGTGTAAGAAAATGGTCTCTTTCAATTTTTAGATCAACCGTATCAAAAAATAATTTTTTCATAAGATTTTGCATTTCTAGAAGAGTACATGACCTCCGCATCATGGAGAGGGATCAGTTATGTATTAAAGTGACCTAAACTCACTCCTAGGCCAAAATAGGGAAAAAGTGAATTTCACAAAAAAGTAAACTATTCTGAAATGACTTCTCGCCGCGGACTTCTTCTATGGAAATTCAAATTTTTCCTTAAAATTTATGCACTAAGTGGAAAAGCCTTAGACTCTTTCCTAAGCCTATTTGTCACGACCCAAGCATAGGGCCTAGACGTGACGCTGTGAATGGGGAACACGAAGGAACCCCAATCAAGCCTCTCAACTTATCATTACACATCGTTGGTCGCGGACGCATGTAAAAGACATAAAATAAGATCAAGTGCCAAAGGGGGCTAAGGTATAGCATGCAAATCAACATCAATAAGGGCCAAGGAGTCATAGGTCATGCCATAGATACATAACATATACAACAAACACCTCTAAATACATAGATAGAGCCGAGGCCAAGACAATGTAACCGGGCTCGCCCTCATAGTCAAAATAGAACATAAGAGAGTGTCTCAATACATAGATAATAGCAACATACACTAAGGTCCTCGAAGTGGAGGACTTACCAACTAACTTTGAGTAGAACTAATCTAGCCACGTGGAGGAAGAGGATGATCAACTTGAGCACCGGTCCTTACATGATCATATCATGTAGGCAAGAGTATGCGTTAGTATGTTTGAATATACTAAGTACGTAGGACATAATGCAACAAGAGATAAGCATCATAATCAAGATGCACAACAACAGGCAATAGATATAATGTGATAATATGTCATGTATGATCAATGCATAAGTAAAACATGCTTAAGTAACTCATGCTCATATAGAATATCATATGTACAGAGTAGACCAAGCTAGATTTCCAAAGTAAAAACCCCTTGGTTGGTTGATGATGATCTCACCCCACGCCCGTGGTATGGTACAAACCCTTCACACGATTGATGATAATCACACCTTATCACCTTGGTGGCGAAGTACAAACCCCTCACATGCTTTGATGAGTATAAACCCCCACCTCGGTTGATGAGTACAAACCCCTACCTCGGTTGATTATGGTCTAATGCAACACTTTGTATAGAATATATCATATACGTAAGATCTTTTCATCATTATAACATCATTCATATCATATCTCAAGCTTTGGACCTTCAATTCCACAAGAAACCCTAACCGGACATTTTATCAAACACTTAAGGTATGTGTAATATGGGTAAAAGACCATGTAATTTAGAGATGAAATCATGCAAGAAAATATATTATAAAATCATGAATAAACACCTTGCAACACCTCCAAGACATTCACATCAAAACCCCTCATCAAATCCAAGATTTAGAGATCAAAACATGCTAAAACAACCATACTTTCCTGAACTAAAATCACTGTGCAGTAAATTTCTCAATATACAAGAAACACATATAAAATCAAGTTTAAATCATGCAATATTAGTAAATATAAGGCTTAGGCACCATGGGTGGAAGGACCCAATGGTTCAACATCACATACCTTAGATTTAGAGAAGCTCTTGGTGAAGATTGAAGATGGAGGCTTGAAGCTTGAAGAGAGTCCTTAATTCTGGATGAGGGTTTTGAGTCTTGAATTTTGGAGTGAAAATATGGTTGTGTTTTGGGGAGTATTGGGAAATGTTTTGGATGATATAAGGGTGAAATTTGGCTAAGTATAGACAAAAGTACGCTTGGAAATACTTGGACCAAACACTTAAAATATTTGGACAGCACAAGAAAAACACTGCTAGAGAAAATACACCTCCCTGTGTCGCGAAGAGGATGCGGAGGCAAAAGTGTCAATAAGCCCGCCCTTGGCACATCATGGAGGCAAAGCAGAAATCTCACTGGAATTTGCACTTTCGAAAATTGAAATTGCTATTCTTTCGCTCTTAAATTGAGGTTAGACCCATTTTCACCTAATTTTGACCCCCTGATAACAAATATGAGTTGGATTTTTGAAATAATGAATGAATTTTAAGATATATGGAAATTTAAATTCTAGGCATTCTGAGGCACATCTTTGGGCACTTTTTGGGGTCGTTTCAACATCTCTCGCTTGGGAACATTCATCCCCGAATGTAAAAGAGACATACAAGACAAGAATGATCATAAACAAAGTAGCCCCCACTAAAATTCAACATTACATTTAAAACACAATTTTCAAAATCTCAACATAGTGTAAAATCATCATAAACATTCCAACTTACACATGAATGCATATGAATGACATAGTGGCTGAAACATAAGACTTGAAATCACATAGGGAACTTAGAATTAGTACCTTAGGCTTGAGTTGGGAGGAAATAATAAGGATATTGCTTTTGCATGTCCGCTTTGGCCTCCTAAGTAGCACTTTCGATATGTTGGTTCCTCCAAAGGACCTTGACGTATGCTACCTCCTTGTTCCTCAATCTCTTAACTTGCTTATCTAGGATCTAAACCAGAACCTCCTCATAAGTCAAGTTGTCCTCAACAACTCCCATAACATCAAGAGGTATAATAACATTAGGATCAACAACACATTTTCTCAATATAGAGACATGAAACACCAGATGAACCAAGTTCATTTCACTAGGCAAGTTCAAGTCATAAGCTACCTTGCCAACCCTCTTCAAGACCTCATAAGGACCAACATACCTTGGACTTAACTTCCCCTTTTTACCAAAATGGACCACACCTTTCATTAGGGAAACCTTCAAATAAACCCAATCACCCACTTTGAATTCAAGGTCTCTCCTTCTCACATCGGCATAAGATTTTTGACGACTTTTGGCTGTTCTTAACCTTTCCCTAACATCCTAACCATCTCAAGAGCTTCTATAGCCATATCCAGTCCTAACAAAGCCACTTCTCCAACCTCAAACCAATTGACCGATGATCTACATCGTCTCCCATAAAGAGCCTCAAAAAGAGCCATACTGATACTAGAGTGGTAGCAATTGTTGTATGCAAATTCAATCAAAGGAATATGGTCATCCTAACTACCACTCAACTCTAATACACATGCCCTAAGCATATCTTCAAGGGTTTGAATTGTTCTTTTGGGTTGGCCATCCGTTTGAGGGGGAAATGTCATACTAAGGTGAACTCTTGTACCAAGATCCCTTTGGAAAGACCTCCAAAAGTGTGATGTGAATTATGAACCATGATCTGATATGATGGACAAAGGAATCCCATGAAACCTCACTTACTTGTGGATGTACAACCTTAGATACTCTTCAGCCCCATATGTGGTCTTAATCGATAGAAAGTGAGCCGACTTTGTTATCCTATCAACCACCACACATATGGAATCAAAACCATTTCTAGTTTTGGGCATCCCAACCACAAAATCCATATTAAGTACCTCCTACTTCCAAGTGTGAATCTATATTTCTTGGGTTAGGCCACTCGGCCTTTGATGTTCGACTTTGAATTATTGATAACTATGGCAGTCGGAAACAAATTTGGTAATGTCCCTCTTCATTCCTCCACACCAATACACATCTCTCAAGTCTCTATACATTTTGGTGGAACCGGGGTGAATAGAATAAGAGATATTTTGGGCCTCATCAAGGATCTTCTCCTTTAAACCATCAACACAAAGCACACACAACCTATCTTGGTACTTAAGGGCACCATCTCCCCCTTGGGAGAAAACCTCTGTTTTTCCCCCTTCAGCAAGACCTTAAATTCAAGCAAGGAGGAGTCAAGATCTTGTTTGGCTATCACCTCATCAACCAAGGAAGACTTAGACCCATCAATAACCACAACACCATCATCACCAACCTCTTCCAACCTAACCCCAATCTAGCCAACCTATGCACTTCCTTAGCCATCTCCTTATTACCACCATCCATATGAGCTAGGCTACCCATGGACACCCAACTCAAAGCATCCGCCACCACATTTGCCTTACCCAAATAATAATGCACACTTATGTCATAATCTTTGAGAAGTTCTAGCCACCTTATTTATCTCAAGTTGAGATCTTTTTGTGTGAAGACATATTGAAGGCTCTTATGATCGGTGAAGACATCAACATGCACCCCATACAAATAATGATACCAAATCCTTAATGCAAACATCACAGCAGCCAATTCAAGATCATTGGTAGGGTAGTTCCTTTAATGCAGTTTGAGTTGCCTAGAAGCATAAGCTATGACTTTACCATTTTGTATTAACACAAAACCCAAGCCAACTCTAGATGCATCACAATACACAACGAAACCCTCAAGCCTATTTGGTAATGACATTATAGGAGCGGACACAAGTCTATCTTTCAATGTTTGGAAGCTTTTCTCACATTCATTGGTCCACACAAACTTAGCCTTCTTTTGAGTCAATTCATAGGAGAAACAATAAAGGAGAACCCATTCACAAACCTTATATTGTAACTTGCAAGGCCCAAGAAACTCCTAATATCCGAAAGGGTTAATGGTTTAGGCTAATTTCTAATTACATTAGTCTTCTTGAGATCCACATTAATATCATCCCCCGACACCATATGACCCAAGAATGTGACCTCCTTTAACTAAAATTCACACTTATCATATTTAGCATACAATCTCTCCTCTCTCAACCTTTGCAACACTGCCCATACCTAGTCTAAAGGTTGTCTTAGGAAGATCATGCTCCCTCACCCTCACTTGATGGTACCTAGATCGAAGAACAATCTTAGAGAAAAAGCTAGCCCCTTGCAATTGGTAAAACAAGTCATCAATCCTTGAAAGAGGATATCTATTCTTTATAGTGACTTTATTGAGTTGCCGTAGTCAATGCACATTCTACATGACCCATCTTTCTTCTTTACAAACAACACCCGTGCACCCCAAGGTGATTGGCTAGGTCTAATAGATCCCTTCTCCAACAAATCTTTCAATTTCTCCTTTAACTCCTTCAACTCCGCCGGGGCCATACGGTAAGGGGGAATGGAGATAGGTTGAGTGTTGGGAAGGACATCTATGCCAAATTCTATCTCCCTTTCGGGAGGGACACTAGGAAGTTCATTTGGGAAGACATCAATAAACTCATTTACAACCGGAATCGACTCAATGGGAGGGACTTGGGACTCCACATCTTTAACTCTCACAAGATGATACAAACACTCCTTGGAAATCAACCTATAGGCTTTAATGCATGAGATGAACCTACCCTCACTACTACATTATGACTTTCCCACTCAAGGATGAGTTCATTTGGAAATTGAAACTTGACCCAGCGGGTTTTACAATCAATAGAAACATAGTATGCTTGCAACCAATCTATCCTAAGACTAACATCAAAATCAACCATGTCTAAGTCAACAAGATCACAAGGTAAGATTTTATGCAAAATGCAAATCAGTCATTTTCTATACACCCTTCTAGCAAAAATAGATACACCAATAGGAGTAAACACCTCATATGACTCATGCAACGATTCTGACTCAACATGGAACTTTTTAGCAACAATGGGGGTAACAAAGGAAAGGGTGGCACCTAGATCAATCAAAGCATATACATCAAGATCAAAGATTTTCAGTGTACCAGTAACAACATCGAGGACTTCACCGACCCCTCGCCTCCCATGTGGAGCATAAAATAGATTGTGCCTTGGGGCACCACCTTGAGGGCCACCTTTACCCAATAGAACTGCATTTGCACCCCGAACCTTGCCACAGTTTCTTGGGCAATCTACCTTCTTGTGTCCAAGCTCCCCACAATCAAAACATGTATTAGAATCTTTCAAACATGGGCCTCTATGATTCCTTCCATACCTAGGGCACCCATTAATAGGAGACACACCACCAATACCTTGAGTCCTAGGAAAGTCATTGATGCAGACAAGAATTTTCAGACCACATACCTAAAGTGATTTCCTTGGAAAACTTGAAGAATATGGAGAATTTTGCTTCACTTAGTCTTCGCAAACCCCTTATTAGAAGCTTGAGGAGGCCCTTGGTCTTGACGAAATCTAGCGCCATTTTGGAACTTACCCTCAAAATGGGCCCTTTTAGTCTCATCGCCCCTCCTTTTTCTCATCTTTTCTTCTTTCTTTTGCTTGGTATAATTCATTAACCAAGACAAGTCCATATCACCAATGAGCACGGCTGACTAGTACTCTTCACTCACCAAGTCAGAGACCCTTATCACAAATTTATTCATGCTAGATCTAGGATTGGTCACCAAATGTGGAGCATACTTTGAAAGTTGATTAAATTTGAGGGCATACTCCCTCACACTCATAGCACCTTGTTTCAAGTTCATAAACCCTACCAACTTTGCCTCCCTAAGTTTAAGAGGGAAAAATTGATTAAGGAATACCAATTTGAACTCCTCCCAAAGCACCACATTACCAATCCCCTTCTCACCCTTCCATTTCTCATACAAAATTTAGGTTACCCCTTTGAGTTGGTATGCCACCAACTCTGCCTTTTTATTCGGCCCAACATCCATGATATTCAAGATCTTGTAGACCTTACTGATGAACTCTTGTGGGTCTTCATTCACCTTTGACCCATGGAAAACTTAAGGATTCATCCTTATAAAGTCCCCTGCCTAGCTCCCGGGGTAGTAGCATAAGGGGCTTAGGCCTCTTGTTGGACTTGGTTGGCCACCACTTGGGCAAGCATTGTAAGAGCATCTCAGTGCTCACCATTGTTAGGTTGCTCCTTGGAAGTTTGGGCAGGTCTTCCTCTAGTGTTTGGCATGATCTAGCATAGCAAAGAATAATCATTAGGGGGAAAACTCATCATAACTCTATAGCATGACATAGAACATGACAAAGGAAAACATTTCCTAAAACACCTCATAGCCTCCTATTCATAGTTATGGCACGCTTCACAACCATGAATAGGACTCTAATCGACATGGTGTGTTAAACTCCAAGGATCTATCAACCTAGTGCTATGATACCAAGTTTGTCATGATCCAAGCCTAGGGCCTAGACATGACACGACAAATGGGGAACTAGAAGGAACCCCAATCATGTCTCTCAACTTATGATTACATATCATTGGTCACAAAAGCATTTAAAAGATATAAAATAAGATTAAGGGGCAAAGGGGGCTAAGGGATAACTTGAAAATCAATATCAATGAGGGCCAAGGAGTCATAGCTCATGCCATAAATACGTAACTTTTCCAACAAACACCTCTAAATACATAGATATAGCGGGGGCAAAGACAAAGTAACCTGGCTCACCCTCATAGTCAAAATAGAACATAAGAGAGTGGCTCAATATATAAATAATAGCAACATAGACTAAGGTCCCTGAAGTGAAGGTCTCCAAGATAGTCCTGATCCTTACCCTATAGGCACTATTTGAGCATAGTGTGTCACATTAAAAGCTATACAAATCCACTAGTAAAACTTGTAGGCATATAATCATTCAAGCTACGATGGCACGTTGTTATGAGACTTGAGGATTTATATAACCACCCTTAGAGATAGTCCCGCTCAGATAAGCGCATTCAATGCCAAGTCAAATTCCACCAAACACATAGTCATGCATATACATACATATCATCATAATTTATAATTTATCGAAATTATACTTTCATAGCTTGTAAATTAGATGTTATGACTTAATCATATCATATGAACAATCTTTCTACATAACTTTTCATATAGTGTGGGTATACACCGCATGTTATCATCATCTCATAACATTAGGGTCATAAGTCACCCTCATCATCATATCATCATAACATCACCATCATCATCATAAGATATTTATCATGAGACCATGCTTTCATAGTTCAAATCGTAATAATAGGATTATAGCTTTAACATAGGAAAATAAGAGCCATGTGTGGGTTCATGAGAAATTGAGCTAAAATCATGCAATTAGATAAAAATTATGTAGAAATCTTACAATTGAAATCTCGTTGAATCATTTATAAATGAAACTATATCAATTTCAAAAAAAAGCCCTAATCATCTCATAATTAAAATCATGCAAGGAAAAATCATTAATTTTATGTAATTGGCATGTATTCATATTAGGATTGATTAATAAACATAGTCCCCATCATCATTGAAGAAATTGAGTGAATGTAGAGAATCCCCATATAATTTCATATTTGAATTAAGATTAAAATTGAGAATTTAGAAGGAGCTCCATAGAAGAAAGGATTCTATGGATGGAAGACCACATACCTAAAGTGATTTCCTTGGAAAACTTGAAGAATATGGAGAATTTTGCTTCACTTAGTCTTCAATGGAGTTTTTGCTTGGAGGAGAAAAAACCCCTTGAGAGTAGTTTTAGATAGAGAATTTTTGTAATGTGTGAATGGTGAAAGAATAGGGTTAATTTGGGGGGTTAAAGGCAATCTATAGGATGAATTTTGTTGCCAAAAATCAGCCAAAATAATTTAAATAGTGAAATGACCCCAAAAAGTGCCCAAAGATGTGCCTCGAAATGTCCAAAATATTAATATCTATATATCTCAAAATCTGTTTGTTATATTGAAAATTTAACTTCATATTTGTGATCAGAGGGTCAAAATTAAGGTGAAAAATGGTCTAATCCCAATTTAAGAGCGAAAGAATAGCAATTTCAATTTTTGAAAGTGTAAATTCCAATGAGGTTTCCGCGTTGCCTCCGCGACGTGCCAAGAGCGACCTCATGAACAATTTTACCTTCACGTCCTTTCCGCGATGCAGAGAGGTGTATTTTCCCTAGAAGTATTTTTCATGTGCAGTCCAAATATTCTAAGTGTTGGGCCCAAGATTTTCCAAGCGTGTTTTAATCTATACTTAGCCAAATTTCACCCTTATATTATCCAAAACATTTCTCAATACTCCCCAAAATACTTAGTCATATTTTCACTCAAAATTCAAGACTCAAAATCCCCATCCAGAATTAAGGACTCTCTTCAAGCTTCAAGCCTCCATCTTCAATCTTCACCAAAAACTTCTCCAAAGCTAAGATGTGTGGTGTTGAACCATTAGGTCCTTCCACCCATGGTGCCTAAGCCTTATTTTTACTAATATTTTATGATTTAAACTTGATTTTACATGTGGGTCTTTTATATTGAGAAATTTACTGCACAGTGATTTAGTTCATGAAAGTAATGTTGTTTTAGTATGTTTTGAGCTCTAAGTCTTGGCTCTAATGTTGGATTTGATGAGGGGTTTTGATGTGAAAGTCTTGGGGGTGTTTCAAGGCGTTGATTGATGGTTTTACTATATATTTTCTTGCATGATTTCATTAGTAAATTGCATGGTCTTTTACCCCCATTACACCCCTAAGTGTTTGATAAAATGTCCGGTTAGAATTTCTTGTAGAATTGAAGGTCCAAAGCATGAGATATGATATGAATGATGTTATAATAATGAAAAGATCTTACGTATATGATATATTCTATAAGAAGTATTGCATTATACCATAATCGATCAAGGTAGTGGTTTGTACTCATCAACTAAGGTGGGGTCTTTACTCATCAACCGAGGTGGAGGTTTGTACTTATCAAACCAAGTGAGTGGTTTGTGCTTTTACACAAGGGTGATAAGGTGTGGTTATCATCAACCATATGAGGGGTTTGTACCACACCACCAGGCTGAAGGGGTTAGATTATCATCAACCGACCAAGGGGTTTATACATTGGAAATCTAGCTTGGTCTATTCTACACATATGATATTCTATATAAGCATGAGTTACTTCAGCATGATTTACTTATGCATTGACCATACATGCCATATTGTTATATTATGTCTATTGCCTATTGTTGTGCATTTTGATTATGATGCCTATCTTTTTTTGCATTACATTCTACATACTTAGTACATTCAAATGTACTAATGCATACTCTTACCTATATGTTATCACCATGTAGGGACCGGTGCTCATGCTAATCTTCCTCTTCTGCCACATGGGGTCAAAATGATAGGTTCTTATTGTGCTAGGATAGAGCCTATAGGGTAAGGATCAGGTCTATTTTGGCAAAGTAAACTCCTCTTTGGCTCAGTGTAGAGTGAACATCGAGATTTCATGTAATAGTCCGTGTGGTCCTAATGTCAGTTATGATCTTATCCCCACATAAGTATGTCTACTAGGATATAAAATAGCTTATTATGCTTCCATATATGATTTTAATGTTGCATAACTCATGCATATCTTAGCCTTATTCTATTATTATATCTATAGATATTGCTATTATGTATGATGTTCATTGATGCATTACATGCTTATATACTTAGTATATTCCAATATACTAATGTATACTCTTGCCTATATGATATCACCATGAAGGAACAGACGATGATATTGCTCCTCACTGTTGTGGATAGCTTTTGGTGTTGCTATTGAAGACTTGATAAATTTCCATGCTTCAGGGACAAGCCCTTATGTTTCTTTCTTATGTTGATGTTTCTAAGACTTTTGTATTTTTCTTATCTTGATGGTGAGCTAGTAAAACTATGTTCTAGTGCCCACCAAGATCTCTGATGTAGAGGAATGTTTTAGACACTATGTTGATGTAATTCCCCTTAATAGGAAATAGTAATGCTTATGATGATATATTCTACTTGTTTACTCTTATAATTGCTTATTTTATCTTATGTATGTTTTTTATTTGAACAAGAGGCTTGGATTGGGCGCCTTTTGGTGTCGCATTCACTATGTCATAACTAAGCCCTATGTTTAAGTCATGATAAACTTCGTGTCAGAGCACAAGATTGAAAGCATCCTAGGAAGTCCAACATTCCACTTCTAGTAGAGTCTTATTCATAGGTTTGAAGCGCGCCATATCCATGAATTATAGGCTAAGAGACATTTAGGAAATCTTCACTTCTTTGTGATCTATGTCATGCCTTAAGGTGCATTCTAAGACTCCTTCCTTCTAAGCTCGAGTTATAGATATGGAGTCCAAAGTTCCTACTATTGATTCAATTTCTATAGTTAATGAATTCCCCATTGTCTTTCTCGATTAGTTGCCCGATAATTCTTTCCAAAGGGAAATTGACATTGTTATTGATCTTCTACCCGATACTTAACCTAATTCTATATCTCTATATGGAATGGCCCTAACAGAATTGAATAAATCAAATAAATAATTTAGGGATTTGCTTGATAAGGGGTTTATAAGGCCTAGTGTGCCTCTACGGGGTGCTCTTGTATTATTTCTGAGGGAAAAAGATGGTTCACTTTGGATGTGTGTGGATTATCAAAACTTGAATAAGGACATTATTAAAAATGAGTATCCACTTCCAAGGATTGATGATCTATTTGACCAATTGAAAGGGGCTAGTTATTTCTCTAAAATTGATCTTCGGTCAGGGTATCACTAATTGAGCACAATAATATTCCCAAGATAGTATTTCAAACATGGTATTGATTTTATGAGTTCTTGGTTATGTCATTTGGGTTGACAAATGCACCCGTCATCATTATGAATTTGATGAATCTAATTTTCGAACCTTATCTAGACATGTATGTAGCGGTGTTTATCAAGGTACAAACCCTTTAATACAGTTACCCAGGCCTACGACCTCCAGAGTGAGGCTTGGTCATTTTCCCCACACTATAGAGATAATATCATATACATACATTTATTTCATCATCATATAGTCATTCAACTCATATGACATGCATTGGACCATCATTTCCTCAAGAAAACCATAACCGGACATTTTATCGAACATTTGGCGAGTGCAGTGCTAGTGTAGAACAATGCAATTCAAGAGTGTAATCATGCTAGAAAATCCAGTCAAACACTTGGCGGGTGTGTAGTGCTAATGTAAAACCATGCAATTTAAGGATGAAATCATGCAAGGAAATCCAATGTAAAACCATCAACCAATACTTGGTAACACCCTTAAGCAATATACATTAAAACCCTTCATCAAATCTCACAATAGATCATAGATTCATAGCTCAAAACATGATAAAACAGTCACAATTTCAGTGAAATTCATAATACGTAAAACTTATAAGTAAATGAACTTTAAATCATGCGATTCTAGGTAAAAGGAAGCTTGGGTATCATGGATGAAAGGAACCCATGAAAGAAACCCACATACCTTAGTTATTGGAGAATCTTTGAAAAAGATTGGAGATGGAGACTTGAAAATTGAATGAACAACCTTAAGATCCGAATGAGTTTTGGGACTTGATTTTTGAGAGAAATATTTTGGCTAAGTGTTTGAGTGAGTATTGGAGAATGTCTTGAATGGTATGAGGTTGAAATATGGCTAAGTATAGGTATTTTCAGGTTTGGGAATACTTAGGCCCAAGACTCAAAAGCCTTGGACCGTCTCAACAAAACTGGACAAAAATAACACTATGTTGCGCCCTTGGCACGTCACGCTAGGGACGCGGATCGTCACTGGAAATAGTATTTTTGTGATTTTCAAGTTTTGCTACAGTTGCTCTTAAATTGGGGTTAAACCCATTTCTAAGAAAATTGACCTCCTGAATAAGAATATGAAGTCAGATTTTTGATATCACGCACAAATTTTGAGATATATATAAATTACGATTTTAGGCATTTTCGAAGCATATTTTCGGGCACTTTTTTGGTCGTTTCAATATCTCCCCCTTGAGAACATTCATCCCCGAATGTAAAAGAAACATACGCGACAAGAGTGATCATAAACAAATCAGTCCCAACAAGAATGCAACGTTATAGTTAAACACCATTTTAAAAATCTCGACATAAGTGTAAAACCGTCATAAGTTTGCCAACTTAAACATGAAAGCATATGCATGACATAGGGCTGGAACATAAGACTTGAAAACATGGAAAAGGACTTGACGTGTTATCATAAGCTCCAATAGAATAAAAGAGATACAAATATTACTTCTCTATGCCCGCACTGACTCCCTGTGAGATACATATGAATGGACTCCTCCTCCAAAATGAGCCTTGACGAACATCACCTCATTATTAGTCAACTTCTCTACTCATCAATTCAACACCTCTATCAGGATCTTCTCCTAAGCAAATGATATTGCTTCTCCATGCCCGCACTGGCTCCCCGTGAGATACATATGAATGGACTCCTCCTCCAAAATAGGCCTTGATGAACATCACCTCATTATTAGTCAACTTCTCCACTCATCAATTCAACACCTCCACCGGGATCTTCTCCTAAGCAAACTTATCCTCTACATCACCCATAATCCTAAAGAGTTCTATAGCACTAGAGCCACTAACACATCTCCTTATCCTAGAAACATGAAGAACAGAATAAACCATAATCATATCCCTAGGAAAATCCCATCCATATGCAACTTTTACCAACTTCTTCTACACTCTAAAAGGACGTCACAACCATTACTCATTTGTTAACCTCAACTACACCTATTCCACTTGTTGCCACGAACCACTATCTCCCCCTTGGGAGATAACCTCCACTTTACTATCTTTCCACCCAAAACGTCCAATTCTAATAAGATGGAATCAAGACCTTGCTTAATCTAGACCTCCTCAACCAAAGAATATTGGAACCACTAAGAATACTATACTACCATTCTCCACTTCCCTCAACCTAACTTCTAATCTAACTAACTAATGGACCCCACTAGTCTCCTTCTTGCCATTATCCACACACACTAGATAACTTAGAGCACCAACCACATCACTAGCCCAACCGAAGAAACTAATGCACACCCACTTCATAATCCTTAAGGAATTCTAACCACCTTATTGCTATCCACAATGCACACTTATCATATTTAGCAAACAACCTCTCATCCTCCAAGACTTGCAACATTACCCCCAAATAATTCACAAGCTCTAAACAAATCAATACCTCATTACTAGAGATCACCACAAATATATCAAGGCAAGGTTTTAAGACCCTATTCTAGGGACCCACAAACATATCCAATGCATAAATGAACCAAACAACTCCACCAATACTAATAATGCTCACTCGGGGACAAAGCTCAAACTAAAGATCAATCTTACAGAAATGACTACCCCATTGTAGTTGACCAAATAGATTGACCATCCTCAACAATCATATAACAACCTTACGGGTTCTACGCTCATTTGAAACATGCTATGCAAGTAGAACAAACTAACCCAAGACCTCCAACACATCAAGCTAAGTTTAAGTATGATCACAAGATAAGACTTGTATGCAGTAAGAACATAGGGCAACCCTTAGAGACCAATTGAACCTTGAGACAAGAATGGACCTACCTCTTTTGCTACTACTTGGCAACCTCCCACTCAAAAATGATTCATTAGGGAATTGGAATCTAACCCTACAGGCTCTACAAATAATGAAGACATCCCATACATGCCACTAATCCACCTCAAGTATGATATCAAAAACCACCACACCTAATTCAATCAAAGCACAAGACAAGACCTAAAGAAATAAGATCGTAAAATAAGCCCCAAAAGCTTTACCCATCAACAATAAAACCACCAATGGAATAGGTACCAACAATTCTATACAACAACTTGGGACACACAAGGAATCCACTAGCAACCACAAAAGCAAAGGATGAAATAGTGACACATCAGACCCATCAATACATACACATCCAAGTCAAAGGAAACGTCAGCTTACTAGTGGTAGGATTGGGTGCCTCATTTTTCTTTCACCTTGCTTGGAGGGCATAGAGCCAATTGTGCCTTGGGCACTACCTTGAGGACGGACAACTTCACCCTTACCTTGATTAGGAGGACAATCCTTCCTCTTATGCCACTCCTCACCATAATGGAAACAAACATTGGTGCCTTTCAAGCATGGGCCTCTATGAACCTTAGCACATGTTGGACACATAGCATCATCACTATCCTTGGGACTTTGGAACTTCCCTTCAAAATGGGATTTTTTGGCCTCTTTATCCCTCCTCTTCCTCAAATTTTCTTCCTCTAATTCCTCAGCATAAGTCATTAATCGAGACAAGTCAATGTCACTAATTAGCAAGGCGGATAAACATTCTTCACTCACCAAGTCATAGACCCCCATAACAAACTTATTCATCCTAGATCTAGGGTCAGCCACCAAGTGAAGAGCATACTTTTAAAGTTGGGTAAACTTGAGGGAATACCCCCTGACACTCATAGCACCTTGCTTCAAGTTCATGAACTCCATAGATTTAGCTTTCCTAAGCTCAAGTAGGAAGAACCTATTAAGAAAGGACACTTTGAACTCCTCCCAGAGAGCAAAATTACTATTTTCCTTCTCCCCCTTCCATTGATCATACCATATTTGGGCTAACCCTTTGAGTTGGTATGTTGCCAACTATGCTTTTTCATTCGGCCCAATACTAATGATAGACAAAATCTTGTAGACCTCATCAATAAACTCTTGTGGATCTTCATCTACTTTTGACCCATAGAACACTAAGAACATGAAAAAGGGAAACTTTTTTTAAAACATCTCATAGATTCCTACTCATAGTTGTGGTGCACAACACAACCATGACTAAGACTCTAATCGACTTGGTGTGTTAGACCCCGAGGATATATCAACCTAGTGCTCTGATACCATCTTTGTCATGATCCAAGCCTAGGGCCTAGATGTGACCAGCGAATGGGAAATCCAAAGGAACCCCAAACAAGGCTCAGAGGATATCATCACACATCTTTGGTCGCGAAAGCAAGATAAATCAACATAAGAACCATAAACAAGGAAAATTGGGACTAAGGGAGAGAGAGAATTATATTTTATTTAGATTGAATATCATAAGTGAGTCCAAGCTAAAGGATAATACATATCTTGTCTACCAACATCTCTAACATAGAACTTAGTGGGGGCCAAGACAAGCAACCGGGCTCACCCTCATAGTCAAAGAATACTAAAAGGAAAGATAGTCTTTAATACATAGCATAGGAATGAAAACCAATGTCCTCAGAATGGAGGACTCACCAACTAGCTTGAATAGATAACACTAGCCACGTGGAGGAGGGTGATGACCAAATGGAGCTCCAGATCCTACATGGTAACATCACGTAGGAATAGAATATGTGTTAGTACATTTGAATGTACTAAGTATGTAGGATGTAATGTAGCAGGAGATAAGCAACATAATCAAAATGCATAACATAGGCAAATGATAACATAATAAAAATATGACATATATAAATAGTGCTTAAAGTAAAATATGCTTATATAGAACATAACATCTAAGTAGAAAGAGACCATCTTTTGGCTAATGGACTTACCACCTCCTATCTTAGGTGATTGAGGTATCAATCCCTCAATTTGGTTATTAACATACACCACCCACCTCTAAGGTAATTGAGGTATCGACCCACAATTTGGTTAATAAGGTATCAACATCTGAATTTGGTTAATGAGGTATCAACCTCTCAATTTTTTTAATGACGTATCAAACCCTTAATTTGGTTAATGAGGTATCAACCTCTTAATTTGGCTAATGAGGTATCAAGCCCTCCATTTGGCTAATGAACATCATCCCTTTTATCATAGTGCTCAAGGCGTGGTACCCCCTCATTAAAGCATGGTAATATTAGAATAATATAGATAATTATCATAAATATAGCTCATATAAACATTCATTTCATTATCATAACGTCATTCAACTCATAAGACATACATTGAATCTTCAAAT
>DF357817.1:42729-74771 GCA_000787875.1 Solanum virginianum | reverse complement strand
CCGAACATTTTATCAAACACTTGATGGGTGCGTAATGGGAGTATAAGACCATGCAATTTATAGATGAAATCATGCAAGAAAATTCATTAAAAACCATCAATCAACACCTTACAACACTCTGAAGCAATATACATCAAAACCCCTGATTAGATCTTACAATAGATCTAAGATTTATAGCTCAAAACATAGCAAAATAGTCACAACTTTACATAGCTTTAACATAGTCCATACTAGTATCCCATTAGTAAAATTAACTTTAAATCATGTAAATTGAGTAAAAAGGAGATTAGGGCACCATGGGTGGAAGGACCCAATGGCTAAAACCTACATACCTTAGCTTTGGAGATGAGCTTCGTGAAGATTGGAGATGGAGACTTGAAGCTTGAAGGAGAACTATAAAATCTGGATGAGGGTTTGAGATGTGAATATTGAGAGAAATACAAGACTAAAGATTTGAGTGAGTATTGGGAAATATCTTGGGTGATATGAGGGTGAAATAGTGCTAAGTATAGGTGATCACGTTTGGGAACACTTAGGCCCAAGACTCAAAAGTCTTGGACTGTAAGAAAAATAACTGAGCCGAATTTACACAGGTCTATGTTGCGGACCTATCATGGAGACCAAGTTTCCATATATCCGTGACAGTTACGCTTTGCAGCACTATCGCAGATCGATTCTAGAAATTAAAATTTTGGAAATTTGAAATTGTGATTTAATTGCTCAAAACTTAGGGCTAGACCTATTTTTCACTCAAAATGCCCCATGATCAATTATATGAAGTCAAATTTCTGAAATAACACATGAATTTTGAGATATATGCAAATTAAAATTCCAGGCATTTTGGAGGTACATTTTCGGGCACTTTTTGGGTCATTTCATTTTTGTGGGTGGAGATGTAAGTCTCCAATAGTATAGTTTGGAGTTGGAGAGATGCCTTTGATTGGTCCAGTTTAGTACTTGAGGCTATGGAGAAAGTGAGGCTTATAAGGGAGAGATTGAAGGCTGCTCAAAGTCAGCAAAAGTCACATTCCAATGTTAGAAAGAGGGAACTTGAATTCAATGTGGATGATTGGGTATATATGAAGGTATCTCTTATGAAGGGTATGCCTTTTGGCAAAAAAGGAAAGTTGAGTCCTAGATATGTAAGACCAAACAAGATCTTGGAAAAGATTGGTAAGGTGGCCTATAAATTTGAATTGCCAATGAAATTGGCTATGGTTCATGCAATATTCTATATGTCAATGTTGAGGAAATGTGTTTGTGATGCAAATGTTATTATAACTTTGAATGACATGAGTATTGAAGAAAATCTAACCTTTGAGGAAGTTCTTGATGAGATTTTGGACTGACAAGTTAAAAGGCTAAGAAACAAGATTGCTAATTAGCCACTCATACTTCAATCTCCTCAAGCTCCTAAGTGTTAATCACTCTATGTCATATTACATGCATGAATACTCATGAAAATTATTTCTAAAGATGTTTTAAAGTTGCATGATTGCATTCTAAAGTTGAATGATCGATTGTTGGTTATGTACTCTACTATACTAAAGCTAACCTTGATACCATTCGAGGATGAAGGTTCCAAATGAAGAGATATTTTAACACCTCTTAAAATGCCTCCTAATGACCTTATGAAAGATTCCTTGCATAACAAATTATCCATATTCATTTTGGAAAATTTGAGGCAGAATTCTTAATCAGGAGGAAAAATTGTGTGAGAAAATGGTCTCTTTCAATTTTAAGATCAATTGTATCAAAAAATAATTTTTTCATAAGATTTTGCATTTCTAGAAGAGTACATAACCTCTTCGCATCATGGAGAGGGTTCATTTATGTATCAAAGTGACCCAAACTCATTCTTAGGCCAAAATAGGGAAAAATTGAATTTCACAAAAAAATAAACTATGCTAAAATGACTTCGCCTCGAAGACTTGTTCCATCACAATTCGAATTTTTTCTTAAAATTTCTGCACTAAGTGAAAAAGCCTTAGACTCTTTCCTAAGCCTATTTAAGTAATTTTGGCCGATATTTGGCACAAAAATTCATCCTATAAATTTCCTTTGACCCCCCAAATTAACCCCATTCTTTCACCATTAACACATTACAAAAATTCTCTATCTAAAACTACTCTCAAGGACTTTCTTCTCCTCCAACCAAAAATTCTATGGAAGATTAAGTGAAGCAAAATCCTCCATTTTCTTCAAGTTTTCCAAGGCAATCACTTAAGGTATGTGAGCTTTCATCCATAGAATACTTTTTTCTATGGAGCTTCTTCTAAATTCTCAATTTTTATCTTAATTCAATTGTAAAATTATATGGGTCTTCTCTACTTCTACTCAATTTCATCAATGATGGTGGAGACTATATCTATTGATCAATACTAATATGAATTCATTCTAATTACATGAAATTAATGATTTTCCATTAATGGTTTCAAGTATGAGATAATTAGGGCATTTTATGAAATTGATGTGGGTTCCTTTAAAAATGATTCAAGGAGATTTTAGTTGCACGATTCCTACATTGATTTTCATCTAATTGCATGATTTTGGCTCAATTTCTCATGAATCCACACATGGCCTTGATTTCACTATGTTAAAGCTACGACCTTATGACTATGATTTTAAGTATGAAAGTATGATCTCATGATGATGATCTTAGGATGATGATGATGTTATGATGATATGATGATGAGAGTGACTTATGAACCTGATGTTTTTGAGATGATGATAAGATAAAGAGTATACCCACACTATATGAAAAGTAATGTAGAAGGACTATTGTTATGATATGATGGAGTCATGATGTCTATTTTATAATATATGGAAGTATTATTTTGGTAAAGTGTGAATTATGATAATGTCTATGTATATGTATAATTATGTATTCTTTGGGATTTGACTTAGCACCGAATGAGCTTGTGTGAGTGGGACTATCTTTAAGGTGCCTTGCATTAATCCTCAAGTCTCATAACTATGTACCACTGTAGGTTGATGATTATATGCCTATAAGGTTTTCTGATGGATCTATATTATAACACTCCATATCTTATGTGTACTGGTCCTATGCATATGGAACATGATATGGCTTGTTCAAATTAGTACCCATTTTTAAAAGTGCTTAAACTTCAGATTAGAGGGCTATGTGCATGTCTAACGCTTAAGACAAGTGAGTGTATATAAGTTTTAAGTCAAATTGAGAAGATCACAGCCTTAAACAAAGTGAAAGAAATAAGGAGCTTGTAGGACTTAGGAAGCTAGCAGGTGAGTCACCTACGTGCTTGGCTAAAATAGGCTAGGTAGATGGAGATGAGACCTGACATCAAATCTGTCCAAGTCTAATAATGAATAAAGTCCTTATTAATAGTGTAACTTTAGTTCGTGTTTGTATCGACCCAAGCCTAGGGCCTAGACATGATACGACCAATGGGAACCCAAAGGGACCCCAAATAAGCCTCTTACCATATCAATCACACATCCTTGGTTGTGGATGCAAAAATAACAACAAGTGATATATTAAAATGGGAAGCAAGACTAAGGGAAATCTTTGATAATCATTAAAGCATAAAAGAATCAAGCTCATAGCATAAGTACATCATAAAATCAAACAACACCTCTAACATGGAATGGAGCGGGGCCAAGATAATTTTTGATCTCAGCCTCATAATAACAAGTGTTCAACATAATGAAGTCTTAAACAACAAGAGTAATGTAGATAGTGTCCTCGCACTTGAGGACTCACCAATGCTTATCTTTGGAGTACCGAACTAGCCATGTGGAGGATGATCAAAAGAAGCTCCGGTCTCAACATGGTAATATCATGTATGCATAGAGTATGCATTAGTAAGTTTGTATATACTAAGTATGTGGGATGCAACGCAACAAGGCATAAGTCAATATAATCAAAATGCATAATCATAATAATGGATACATAATATCAATATGGCATGCATGATCAATGCTCATAATAAAACATACTTATAAATCATTCATCTTGCATAATATATAACATACATATGTGGGAAGTGATCTCAACTGACATAGACCAAGCAGGTACAACATGGACTCCGAGGCCTGACACCCCCTCAGTTAAGGTGATCGAGCATGACATCTCACGGCTAAGTGTGGTCTACTTGCTAAGGAAAACTAAACATGATAACATGAACTAGATAAATCCACTAGTATAGCAAGGGTAATGATCATAATCCTATGGTAACACATAGTTTAGAGACTAAAGACTTTATATAAGAATCCCTTGAGTCGAGCCCCTATCTTAAGCCTCAATCAGTTCTAAGTCAAATCCTATGGAATACTTGAAATAATCATAACTTGTATAACTTGTAAGAAACACGGAAACATGCCATGAGTAGCTATCAAAACATGCTCGACCTATATTTGTGAGCCTAACTTGAACATGAGAGTAGATCATAATCATACATGAACACTTGATTTAACATGAATGGCTCACAATAGGCAAAAATCTTGAAATAGAGCTTAACTTGACACTTGTAAAATCATAGATGCTTTTCATGAATTCAATATATACCTGAAAGCCCTTAATCATCATTTAGTCACTTGACTTGTAAATCATGAAATAGATCATCAATAACTTGAGAATTCTTGACTTTACATTTTATCAAAGACATGGTGGGTTCATGACACTTGTTCAAAATCATGCAATTCAAAAGTGAAATAAGATGAACAAACTTAATGCAAATAAACCCACCAACATATAGTAAAACCCTCATGTAGGGTTCCTTGAAATCAATTACAAAGGCTCATGATAATTCATAATTTCATAGCTCAAAACATGCATAGTCTCAATAGACAAAATCAATTCATAATATAAGCTTGAAATAGATAGTGATGAATAATTAATCATTTTTTATAAAATAGAAGAATTATGGGCCTCATCAAGAATCTTCTCTCTCAAACCATCAACACAAGGCACACACAACCTACCTTGGTACTTAAGGGCACCATCTCCATCTTGGGAGAAAACCTCCACTTTACCATCTTTCACCAAGGCCTTCAACTCTAACAATGCAAGGTCAAGATCTTGTTTTAACTTTACTTCATCAATTCTTAAACCTTGAATTCTTTGAGGTGAACTTGAAGTAGTCTTAGAGTTTGAAATGAATCCTTGAGTCCCAAAGTTGAGGTTGAGATTCTTATATTTGAATGAGAGAATTGATAGAGTCTTAGAGGAGTTTGAGAGAGGGTTTTGGTGAGTTATAGAGTTGAAAATGGTTAAGTATGGGTGTTTCACATTTTAGTGGGCATGGGACTATGACCCTAATGCCCTTGGGCGCATAGGGAAAATTAAGGAAAATGTTGTACTAGTTCGTATCCAATCCGCGATGTGGACCAAAAGAAAAGAAATTACATTGCTCTGCGCCCAAGCCTTGTCGTGCTGGGGCGCAGATGCTCTCTAGAAATTAGAAATTAGCAAAAATTATTTTTCACTATGGGTCCTATAAAATCCAAGTTAAACTCATTTCCCACTAAATATTTCCCCTGATTGAGAATATGAAGTCGAATTTTTGATATCATGCATGAATTTTGAGATATATGGAAATTATGATTATGGGCATTCCGAAGCACATTTTGGGGCATTTCAATATCTCCCCCTTGGGAACATTCGTCTCCGATTGTCAAAGAAACATGCATAAGAGAAGTAATCATGGAGATTTCAGCGTGACATGGATGCAACATATGCATGTAAAATTCATTTTCAAAAATCTCAATATGAATGCCAAAAATCACCATATGGGTATCATTTTCTCATGTCCGCCTTGGCTTCCCATGTGGCACTTTCAACTTGTTGATTCCTCCAAAGGATCTTGATGGAAGCTACATCTTTGTTTCTCAACCTCTTCACTTGTCTATCCAAAAATTCCACTTGGACCTCCTCATAGGTTAAATTATCGTTTACAATACCCACAACCTCTAAGGGCACTATAGCACTTGGGTTATCCACACACTTTCTCAACATGGACATATGGAAGATCGGATGAACCATATTCATCTCCATAGGCAACTCCAACTCATATGTAATCTTACCTACTCTCCTCAAAACTTTATAAAGGACCCACAAACCTTGGTCTTAATTTCTCTTTCTTGCCAAGCAGGACCACACCCTTCATGGGTGAGACTTTTAAGTAAACCCAATCACCAACTTTAAACTCAAGATCTCTTTTCCTCATATCGAAGTAGGATTTTTGTCTAATTTTGGCTATTTTTAGTATCTCCCTTATCAACCTCACCTTTTCTAAGGGATCCATGACAAAATCTAGACCAAGCAAAGCCAACTCCCCCACTTTAAACCATCCAACCAGGGATGTACAACGCCTACCATATAAATCTTCAAAGGGAGCCATACCAATGCTTGAGTGGTAGCTATTGTTGTAAGCAAACTCACTAAGTGGAAGATGTTCATCCCAACTACCATTAAACTCCAAAACACAAGCTCTAAACACATCCTCAAGAGTTTCGATAGTCCTCTCGGCTTGACCATCCGTTTGAGGATGAAATTTTGTGCTAAGCTTAACCTTGGTACCAAGTCCTTAAGAGTTTGGATAGTCCTTTCGATTTGACCATCTATTTGAAGATGAAAAGTGGTGCTAAGCTTAACCTTGGTACCAAGACCTCTTTGGAAGGATCTCCAAAAGTGAGAAGTGAATTGAGCACTATGATCCGAAATGGTAGACAAGGGTACTCCATGCAAACTGACCAACTCATGGATGTACAACTTGGCATAATCTTCGGCACCATAAGTGGTTTTAATCGGTAGAAAGTGAGCCGACTTTATCATTCTATCCACGACAACCAAAATAGAGTCAAAGTGTTTCTTAGTCTTAGGCAACCCCACCAAAAAATCCATGTTGATCTCTTCCTATTTCCAAGTAGAAATTTCTATTTCTTGGGCTAGGCCACCCGACCTTTGATGTTCGGCTTTCACTTGATGGCAATTGTGACATCCAAAATGAACTTGGAAATATCTCTCTTTATACAACCCCACCAAGATACTCCCCTCATGTCTCTATACATTTTTGTAGAACTAGGGTGAATGGAATAGGATGAATTATGGGCCTCCTTCAAGATCAACTCCCTTAAGTCATCAACATTAGGCACACACAACCTACCTTGGTACTTAAGGGCACCATCTCCATCTTGGGAGAAAACCTCCACTTTACCATCTTTCACCAAGGCCTTCAACTCTAACAATGCAAGGTCAAGATCTTGTTTTAACTTTACTTCATCAATTATAGAATATTTAGAAACATCAACAACCACTACACTACCTTTTTCCCTTTCATCTAACCTAACCCCCAATCTAGCCAATCGATGAACTTCTCTAGCTAACTCTTTTCCACCATCATCAATATGAGCTAGACTACCTATGGAAACTCTACTTATAGCATCAGCCATAATATTAGCTTTACCGGTGTCATGACCCAAGCCTAGGACCTAGACGTGACCGACCAATGGGAAACCTGAAGGAACCCTAAATAAGCCACATAGCATATCATTACACATCCTTGGTCACGAAAGCAATTAAAATAACAACACTTTTGTCACCCCTCCCTAAATAAGCCACATAGCATATCATTACACATCCTTGGTCACGAAAGCAATTAAAATAACAATGAGAGATAAGTATAAACAAAGTAATTAGGTCTAAGGGTAAACTTCCATATCATAATCATCAAAGAACAAGAGAGTCAAGGATCATAGTATAGATACATAACATGTCAAACAACTACTCTACTGCATAGATAAGAGTGGGTGGCACAACAAACAACTGACTTACCCTCATAGTCAATACATAAATAAAGGAAAGATAGCTTTAATACAGAGCAAGAGATCATAAGTAATATCCTTGGAATGCAGGGCTCACCAACAAGCTTGAGACATTGCACTAGCAACGCGGAGGAGAAGGATGATCAAGCGGTGCACCAGTTCCTACATGGTAACATCATGTAGGCATATAGTATGCGTTAGTATGTTTGAATGTACTAAGTATGTGGGATGCTATACAACAAGTGATAAACATCATAGGCAAAATGCATAATCATAAGCAATGAATACATACTAACAATATGACATGTATGAATGATGCTTGAAGTAAAACCATGTCTACAATTCAATTAACTTGTATAGATCATAATACATAAGTGTGGGAAGAGACCTCAACTTACATAAGATAAGACCAAGCGAACTACAAGTTAGAATCCCAATGTCAACCCTACATCGAAAGAAAGGGGGAAGTTACTTGCCAAGGTAAACCTCCTAATACCTAAGTGGATCCAATAAGCCTTATGTGAACTAGGTACTCGCCTCTAGTTCTGGGACTCGAGTACTTGCCTCAAGCCCGAACTTGGGGTACTCACCTCAAGCCCTCATATTTAGGGTATTCGCCTCTTAGAGATTTGGGGACTCGCCTCTAATCCCTTCACCTATGATGGCAGTAGTTCTAGGACTTGGGGACTCGCCTCTAGTCCACTCGGTGATAAGTCTAATCCATTGGAATATATAATATAATCATACTTTAATAACTTGTAATAAACATAGAGACATGGCACGTATAGCTCTTAGCGTCATTCACCTCAAATAGTGCGCCTAATCATCAATCAAAAGAATGGAGACATGGCACGAGTAGCTCCTAACATCATTGATCTCAAATGGTGAGCCTATCATCAATCAAAAGAATGGGTCATCATCAACATCACCCTTGCATTAACATCAACATCAAAGGCTCACAAGAGGTAAAATCTTTGAGAAAAGGGCTTAATCCAGCCCTATAACATCATCAATATTTTCATGACTTAAGCACATCTTCAGAAAGCCCAAAATCATCATAGAGTTACTTGAATCATAAATCGACCAATAGATCATCCAAACTTAAAGAATCCTTGAAAGGGAATTTTATCAAACACTTGATGGGTGTGTAATGCTAGTTTAAAACCATGCAATTCAAGAGTGAAATTATGCAAGAAAATTCTATGTAAAACCTTCAATAGATACTTGGTAACACTCTCAAGCAATATACATCAAAATCCTTCATCAAATCTTATAATAGATCTTGGTTTTATAGCTCGAAACATAGCAAAACAGTCATACTTTTCATAGACCACAAAATAGTGTGTAGTGATTTTCAACTTTAAATAAATAAGACCCATTAGTGAATCAACTTTAAATCATACAATTTTGAGGAAAAGGAAGCTTGACCATCATGGGTGAAAGGAACCTATGAAATAAACCCACATACCTTAGCTTTTGGAGAAACCTTGAAGAAGATTGGAGATGGAGACTTGAAGCTTGGTTGAATTCCTTAAGATCCAGAAAGGGTTTTGGCACTTGAATTTTGAGAGAAATATTGGAGAATGTTTAGAATTATATGAGGGTGAAAAATGACTAAGTATAGGTATTTTCTTATGTGGGAAGGCTTAGGCCCAAAACTTAAAAGTCGTAGACCAAAACTAAAAACTAGCACCAAAATAAAGGCAGTACGTGTCGCGCAGTAGCCACTGGAAATTGCAACTTTGAAATTCAAAATTGTGAATCATTCACTCTAAAATTTGGTTTAGACCCTTTTTCCCCTAAATGTGACCCCCTAAACAAGAATATGAAGTTGAATTTCCAAAATAATGCATGAATTTGGGATATATGAAAATTACCATTCCTCGCACTTCTATGGCACATTTTCAAGCACTTTTTGGGATAGTTAAAATCGGGATGATAATGCACACTCATATCATAATATTTAAGGAGCTCTAACCACCTCCTTTGTCTCAAGTTAAGTTCTTTTTGGGTGAACACATATTAGAGACTCTTGTGGTCAGTAAACACATCAACAAGAACACCATACAAGTAGTGACGCCAAATCTTCAAAGCAAACGCCACAACTGCCAATTCAAGATCATGGGTGGGATAATTCTTCTCATGCACCTTAAGTTGTCTAGAGCCATATGCTACCACCTTGCCATTTTGTATCAAAACATACCCCAAACCAATTCTTGAGGCATCACAATATACTATAAACCCTTCCGGTAGAGCTAAGATAGGAGTGGAGACAAGCTTATCTTTTAAGGTTTGGAAACTTTGTTCATATTCATCGATTGGCACAAATTTTGCCTTATTTTGGGTCAACCTTGTCATAGGGAAAGCAATAGAAGAAAAGCCATTCACAAACCTCCGGTAGTAACCTATTAAACCTAAGAAACTCCTAATATCCGATGGAGTCAAGGGTCTAGGCCAATTTCTAATCACCTCCATCTTCTTAGGATCCATCTTAATGCCATCACCCAATGCCACATGGCCTAGAAAGCAACCTCGTTCAATCAAAATTCACATTTTTTAGATTTAGCAAACAAACTCTCCTTTATCAAGGTTTGCAACACCACCCTCAAGTGATTTATATGCTCTTCCTCGCTCCGGGGATAAATCAATATATCATCAATAAACACCACCGCAAGCATGTCAAGGTAAGATTTAAAAACACTATTCATGAGATCAATAAATATATTTGGTGTATTAGTTAACTCAAAGGATATAACAACAAACTCAAAGTGCCCAGACCTAGTCCGAAAAGCCATCTTGGAAATATCACACTCCCTTGCCTTCACTTGATGGTATCTGCACCGAAGATCAATATTAAAAAAGTGACTAGCCTCTTGTAGTTGATCAACAAGGTCACCAATCATTTGTAGAGGGTACTTGTTCTTTATGTTAACCCTATTTAGTTACCAATAATCAATGTACATTCTAAGAGAACTATCCTTCTTCGTCACAAATGACACTGGTGCACCCTAAGGTGACTTACTAGGCCTTATGAAACCCTTCTCCAAAAAATCCCTTAATTGATCCTTCAAGTCCTTCATTTTTGCCTGGGCCATACGGTAAGAGGGAATGGAAATGGGTTGAGTATTGGGAAGGAGGTTTATACCAAAGTCTATTTCCCTTTTGGGAGGAACAATGGGTAGCTGATTAGGAAAGTCATAAAGAAACTCATTAACCATCAAAACTGACTCAATAGGAAGGACTTTGGACTCTGAAACACCCCCCAAAAAAATGTGCTTCGGAATGCCCATAATCATAATAATTAACCATCAAAACTGACTCAATAGGAAGGACTTTGGACTCTGAAACACCCCCCAAAAAAATGTGCTTCGGAATGCCCATAATCATAATATCCATATATCTCAAAATTCATGCGTGATATCGAAAATCCAACTTCATATTCTTGATTAGGGGGAAAAATTGAGCGGGAAATGAGTATTACTCAGATTTTATAGGACCCGTAGCAAAAAAATAATTTTCATTAATTTCTAATTTCTAGAGAGCATCCACGCCTTGGCCGCAACACGCTAGGGGCACAGAGCAGTGTAATTTCTTCCTTGGCATTTAGCCCGCATGATCAACTAGACATAGACTAAGTTTATTCATATTTACTCTTGAATTGTATAATTTTGAACAAGTATTGTGAACCCACCATGTGTTTCGATAAAATGACATGACAAGAATTCTCAAGTTATTGATGATCTATTGCATGATTTATAAGTCAAGTGACTTCATCATGATTAAGGGCTTTCATGTATGTATTGAATTCATGAAAAGTATCTATGATGTTGTGAGTATCAAGTTAAGTCCTATTTCAAGTTTTTTTACCTCTTGTGAGCCATTTATGTTAAAACAAGGGATCATGTATGATTGTTATCTACTTTCATGTTCAAGTTAGGCTCACTATTAGAATTCAAGCATGTTTATGAGCTACTCAAGTCATGTTATCACATCTCTTACAAGTAATTCATGTTATGATTAAAGTATGATTATTTTGAGAATTAAATAAGATTTGACTTAGCATCGATTGAGACTTAAGATGGGGGCTCGACTCAAGGGGTTCTTATATAAAGTCTTGGTCTCTAAAATATGTGCCAGCATAGGATTATACATGATCTCTCTTATGTCTTTCTAGGGGGTCCATCTAGCTATACCACGCCTTGTCGAGGGGGTGACATGCCTTCATCAACTTGACGAGGGGTGAGATACCTTAGATTATTCATTGTATGGCTACCATGGCAAGTAGACCACACCTTATCGAGGGGATCACATGCCCTAATCACCTTGTTGAGGGGGTGACCTGCCTCAATTACCTTACTAAGGCGGTGACATGCCTTGGATTCCAAATAGTTGCTCACTTGGTCTATGTCAATTAAAGTCTCTTCCCGCACATATATTATGTACTATGCAAGTTGATTGTTTTACAATCATGTTTTATTACAAGCATTGATCATGCATGCCATATTGAGATTATATATATCCATTACTTATGATTATGCATTTTGGACATATTGGCTTATGTTTATGTTGCATTGCATCCCGCATACTTAGTACATTCAAATGTACTAATGCATACTCTATGCCTACATTATATTACCATGTATGATCTGGAGCTCCTTTCGATCATCCTCTACATGGCTAGTTTGATACTTCAGAGATACGCATTGGTGAGTCCTCAAGTCCGAGGATGCTATCTACATTACTCTTGCTATTTTGAGACTTCTTTATGTTGAGCACTTATTATTTGAGGGTGAGCCCGAAAAGTGTCTTGGCCCCCACTCCATTCCACGTTAGAGGTGTTGTTGGATATTATGATGTATTTATGGTATGAGCTTGACTCTTTATGCTTTTATGAATATCAAGATTTCCCTTTATCCCACTTTCCTTTTTATTTTATCTCTTGTTGTTGCTTAATTTGCTTTCGCGACCAAGGATGTATGATTGATATGCTAAGATGCTCATTTTGGGTCCCTTCGAGTTCCCATTCATCGTGTCATATCTAGGCCCTAGGCTTGAGTCGTGACATACTCAATATCTCTAACCCTCACAAGATGATAAAGGCAACCCTTAGAAATCAACTTCTGGACTTTAAGACAAGAAATAAATCTACCCTTGTTGACCACATCATGACTTTTCCACTCAAGGACGGGCTCATTAAGGAATTCGAATTTTAACCTTATGGGTTCTACAATCAGTAGAAGCATAATTTTCATGCAACCAATCTATCTCAAGAATAACATCAAAATCCACCATATCTAATTCAACAAAATCACAAGGCAAAACTTTATGCAATATGAATACTGGATAATTTCTATAGACTCTGTTAGCAACAATGGACTCATCAAATAGGGTAGACACTTCTTATAGTTCACACAATAATTCGGGACATACATGAAGCTTTTTGGCAATAAAAGGAGTGATGAAAAAAAGACTGGCACCCCGATCTGTCAATGCATACACATCAAAATCAAAAATCTTTAACATACTAGTGATGACATTGGGCACCTCATCCACCCCTTTCCTTCCTTGAAGAGCATAGAATCATTTTTTCCTTGAAGCAACCCCTTGTTGGCCTCCCTTTGCCTTTGGACCCGCATTAGCACCTTGGCCTTGTAGAAGCCATCTCTACCCTTTTTTTTGAGAATGGGAACAATCAATAACCTCTTGACCCACTTCACCACAACTAAAGGATACATTAGAGTTTCTCAAGCATAGGCCACTATGGTTTCTACTACGTCTTTGGCACTTAGGGTGAGTCATCCCACTATTACCACCTTGAAATCTTGGACTATCATTAGCAAATATCTTATTAGGAGCATTAACAGACCCTTGGCCTTAGAACTTATGGCCTTAAGGAAACCAACCACCTATGGGACCTTGGAAACCACCTTCAAAACGAGCCCTCTTGGACTTACCACTTCTCCTGTTTTTACGTTTTTCTCCTCTAGTTGTTCAGTATATGTAATAAGTCAGGAAAAATCCATATCACCCACTAGCATGGCGGTACGACACTCTTCACTAACTAAGTCGGACACTCCTGACACAAATTTGTTCATCCTTGATCTTGGTTTGGCAACCAATTGTGGAGCATACATGGAGAGTTTATTAAACTTAAGGGTATACTCCCTCACACTCATGGAACCTTAACATCTATAAAGTCCATCATCTTAGCCTCCCTTAGCTCTATAGGAATGAACCGATCTAGCAATGCAGCTTTGAAGTCCTCTCAAGGAATAACATCATCATCTTTCCTCTCTAATTTCCATTGGGTGAACTAGATTTGGGCCACACCTTTGAGTTGATAGGCCGCTAACTCCACTTTCTCCTTTGAATTGACCCCCACGATAGATAGCACTTTATAAACCTCATCGTAAACTCTTGGGGATCCTCTTCCAGCTTGGATCCCTTCAGTGGGTTCATTCTTGTGAAATTCCTCACCCTAGAGGCCAAAATGGGAGCCTGAGTAGATTAGGACCTTGGTTCATTTGGTTGGTCATAACATGGGCCAACATTGTGATAGCATCTCAGAACTCTTCTTGGGATATCCCTCCTTCTTGAGGAGCGGGAGGGGCCGGTTGCTCCTTGGGAGTATAGGTTCTCCTTAATCTTCCCCTTGGAATCAACATGATCTAGAAGGAAACAAGAGCCTTCGCTAGGGGAAAAGCTTTAGAGTTACACCTAAAGCACGATACAGACTATGAAGAAGTGGAACATTTTCTAAAATGCCTCATATCCTCCCATTCATTATTGTAGCATGCTTCATAATTATGAATAAGACTCTAATCGATGCGATATGTTGAATTTTTGGGGACCATTAATAACCTAGTGCTCTGATACGAAGTTTTTCATGACCCATGCCTAGGGCATAGACGTGACACGGTGAATAGGAACCCAAAGTAACCTTAAACAACCATCTTAGTATATCAGTCACACATCCTTAGTCGCAGAAGAAAAATAAACAACAACATAAGATATATTAAAAAGGGAAGCAGGACCAAGGAAAATCTTTGATAATCATTAAAGTATAAAAGAGTCAAGCTCAAAGAATAAGTACATCATAATATCCAACAATACCTTTAACATGGAATAGAGCTGGAGTCAAGACAGTTTCTAGGCTAACTCTCATAATGACAAGTGTTCAACATAATGAAGTCTCAAATAGCAAGAGTAATGTAGATAGTGTCCTTGGACTTGAGGACTCACCAATGCTTATCTCTGAGGTACCAAACTAGCCACATAGAGGATGATTGCAAAGGAGCTTCGGTACCTATATGGTAATATCATATAGGCATAGAGTATTCGTTAGTATATTTGAATGTATGAAGTATGTGGGATGCTATACAATAAGACATAAGCCCATATAATCAAAATGCATAATCATAACAATGGATACATAATCTCAATATGACATTCATGATCAATGCTCAAAATAAAATATGCTTGTAAATCATTCATGTTGCACAATATATATAACATACATATGTGGGAAGTGACCTTAACTGACATAGATTAAGCAGCTACAACTTGGACTCTGAGGCCTAATAACCCCTTGGTTAAGGTCAACTAGCATGGAACCCCCTGGCTAAGTTTTATCTACTTGCTAAGGCGAGCCAAACATGATAGTATGAACTAGATAGGTCCTCTAGTATAGCAAGGGTAATAATCATAATCCTATGGTTGCACATAGTTTAGAGACTAAAGACTTTATATAAGGACCCCTTGAGTCGAGCCCTTATTTTAAGCCTCAATCAGTGCTTAGTCAAATCCCATAGAATACTTGAAATAATCATAACTTGTATAACTTGTAAGAAATATCGAAACATGACATGAGTAGCTCTTGAAACATGCTCGACCTCTATTTGTAAGCCTAACCTGAACATAAGAGTAGATCATAATCATACATGAACCATTGCTTTAACATGGATGGTTCACAAGAGGTAAATTTTTTTAAATAGGGCTTAACTTGATACTTGTAAAATTATATATGCTTTTCATGAATTCAATACATACTTGAAAGCCCTTAATCATCATACAGTTACTTGATTGTAAATCTTGAAATAGATCATCAATAACTTGAGAATTCTTGACTTGACATTTTATAAAACACAGTGTTTATTCTTGATACTTGTTCAAAATTATGCAATGCAAGAGTGAAATAAGATGTGTAAATGATGTGCTGTCAAATTACAAAATATTTGATACCTTAAATAAGGGATTTTGCATGTTCTTAATGTGAGTTTTTATTATTTTTAGTGTTTTCATGTTGTTCTTGCAGAAAATATAGGTTTGCATGATTTTGGGTGAAAATTACAGATTTTGTTGAAGTACAGGACATCCGAGTCACCCTATGAGTCATAACCCAAGCTACGAGCCGTAGGGTGCCATTGTAGCAAGAAACAATGAGCAAAATTAAGAAAATACAAAGTAAAGATCCACCATACGAGGCTAACCTATGAGTTGTAAGTATCACTATGACTCGTCGGATGAGCCCTCGTAGCAAGAAATAGTAAGCAAGAAGTTTGGACCAAGAACTATAACTTAGGACTATGAGAAGACACTACGAGTTATAGAGCACACGACGACTTGTAGGAATGGGTGAAATAGTCAAGTCCAAAATGTTAAGTGCTGAGTATCAAAGCCCGATTATGACTTATAGGCCACCCTACGAGTTGTATCTATGAGATGTAACTACTACCACCTATATTTTTATTTTATTTTTAGGGTCTTTTTATAAATAGTATAAATAGTTAATGATAAAGTTTTGAAAAAGGGGATGGGATACTTCATAGATTCTAGAGAGAACTTTGAATATTCTTAGATACTTTTCTAGGGTTTAGTGTAGGTTTTCATTATTTCATTTTGAAGACCAATTTTGGGGGATTGAAAACCACATTATGCTCAATTTCCATTAATCCAAGCTTGTGGTTTCAGCTTCAAGGTGTTTTTGTTCTTCATTGTTTTTAGGTAATCTCTCAAACATGTCTTTAACATTCATTGTTGTTGATTTTCCCTTAGCCATGAATAGCTATGCACCCACAACTTGGGGTTGTGGGAACCATGAGGAGTTGACTTGAAATAACTTAGACTTTATGCATTTCTTTTGTTTGGTACTTGCATGTATTGTTTATTTCCCTTTATTTTGAATGTTGTTTAGTGGTGGCCAACATAAAACCTTTCCTACTATCATAATCTCGACCAAGGTAGTGACAAATAGGAACAAGGAAGTAGATGAAAGGATTCGATTGTTGTATTCTTGTCTAATCAACAAAACTTAACTAAGGGGAGGTTGACTGGGATAATGGGTAATGGTTAGTTTGCACACCATGGTTGCCGACCAAGCACCATGGTAAAATTCAACCTTCACTTTCACAAGATTGTTGGAAAAACCTAAGTTACCATCCTTCATGCAATGTCTTGATTGGAGTTATGTTATCTAGGGTAATTGAGTCAACAAATCTTGGGGAACACAATTCCCAAGTTGTTCCTCAATTGATTGTCTTCTTGCATAAGTAGTGTAGTATTTCTTTTTGTTCTTCATTTTGAATCACAAACACCCCTCCCCATTTTAGAGAATATAGTGATTGATGCTTGAAATAATTAGTAGTGGATCAATATAGTCAAGCCCTATATTTCCTGTGGATTCGACCCTAACCTCTGGTTAGGTTTATACTTGAATGCGATTGCTTTACTGTTGGAGCGTAAACATAAATAATTATGATGCTGTTGCTAGGGAATATGGCTAGGTTCTTGACTTGATTTTACTATTGGTTAATTCAAGTGTTAGTTTATAGATTCTCTTGTATTTTACATTTATTTTTGTTTTTGTTGCTTAGTTTTATTTGCAGGTTGATTAGCACAATGGCCGAACAAAAGCTCTTCATCACAAGTGATTTATTTAAGTCCTTGCAAAGATGTGTCCTATTCTATAGGCAAGAATTTGAAGACCTGTACATCCACCTCCAAAATTTTACTCAAACATTGGGGGGGGTGATTGGGACAAGACATCCCGCTTGGGATGCCATGGCTCTTCAGACCTTTCCTATGACTATTAGGTGCGAAACTGCAAAGTGGTGATCTATTTTTCCACCAAATATTTGCTCTAACTAGGGGAAAAGTGCAATGGGTCTTCCTCAGGAACTTTTATAAAGAGCCTAACAAGCATCCACTACAGGATATGATTGTTAACTTTCAAAGAGTTCCTGGAAAGTCTTTGGGTGAAAATTGGGGTAGATATAAAGAGTGTTTGGAAAAAAAGCCAAATCATGGTATTTCGGATGATGAGCTAGTGATAATCTTTTACCGAGCACTGAGTTCTGAACAATAATTTCATGTTGATACCTTATTTGGAGGGGACTGTTGGGCATTCTTGAGGTGACCATTTAATGTAGTTACTGAGTACATGGACAAACTATTTGTGATTAGCCAAGTGTACATGTTATTTCAAGAACAAGTACTTGTCTCTACTAGCTTGTCAATGGAAGGCACTAGTAGTGCAAGGAAGGATAGTGTGGATAATTGGATCAAACTACCTCATCAACAAAGTGTTACAGAAAAGCCTTCAAAAGTTTGAGAGTATTTTTGAGCAACTGATGAAGAAAGTGGATGAGTAAGATGAGATACTTCAAGAAATTAAGTTTAATGTCATCAAGGTAAATTAAAAGGTGGATCAACAAGCAATGACAATTCAAAAGATCAATGGCCAAGTTGAGCAAGTTTCTAAATAGTTAGAGTATATTCAAAAAGATAGGAGGAGAAATAATAGAAGTAGTGATAAGAGCTCACCAAATCTTGAGGAAGTCAAAGTACTCAAGATGACTAAGTCAAGCCATGATGTTAAAAAAAGCACTTCTTGGGAGGCAACCCAAGTATCTTTTATGTATTTGGCTTGTTTTAAGTTTACTTTTGTTGTTTGAATTGTTAGGTAGTGGATTGATGTTAGTTTTGAGTGTTAAGACATTGAACTAGTTAAGGATTTGTAAAGATTAGTATGCTTGAAGATGTGATTTGTAGGTAAAATCAAGAGCTAGAAGTTTGAAGAAATTTGCATTTGGAGTAGCCTCTATGATCAGGCCTATGAGCCGTAGTGCACACTATGACTCATAGTCATGCCTCGTAGATGAAAATAGTGATGAATTAAAGTTGGCACACACACTATAAGCCAACCTTATGATTCGTAGGGTTCCCTACGAGTCATAAGTGGGGTTCGTAGTGCCCAAGTATGAATCCTGAATTTTTCTAAGTGTTGGGTCTACTGCGATATTAGGTCCTATGAGTTGAAGGAAGCCCAATGACTCATAGTTAGAGTTTCATGGACCTGATCTACAGAATTTCTAATGTCGACCCGATTGAGTATAGTAGGGATTAAACATTCATTTGACCCCTAATTTCTCTTATTTCAAATGGTTTCTTCCCCCCAAAGCATCCCCTAAACCTTTTCTACTATTCTAATCATCTTCTTCATCAATCTACATCACTTTTAGACAAGATTTTTTGGTGGGTCAACTACACTAGTTTTGTAGTATCCGTTTGTTCCCTTTATTTTAACTAATTGCTCTTCATCTTCCCAAGTGGTATGTTTCCTTGGTTAATTTATGCACACTCATGTTATGATTCTCTTATATTGTTGGATGATTGTGTATTTAGTGAGGATATTAAGAATACCCTTGAGAATATGATTCAGCAGATATGAGAATTGGGTTTGGTTGATTAAATGCCCTAGTGTTCTTTTGAATGGTGAAATCACCTTTGTTAGTTGATTGTGATGTTAAGATGTTAATCATATGGGTGTAGTGCATGATTGTTAGTTGATTAATTTGTGAATTCATGTTGGGATTAAAATTGGGTTGATGTAGTATGTTTGGAATATGATTTATCATTTGAGATACCCATAGTATGACTTTGTTTTGAACCCCTTTAAACTCCTATGATTGTGTGTTGGTATTGATAATTGTGAGTTTAGGGATCATTTATTCTTGGGTGTTTGGCTAGGTAACATAATGGAAATGTATTGGACTGCAAATCCTGGAATGACGGTTGGACCCCATCCTTTAAAGGTGATTGGGAAGTGTTGTTTAATTATTTTGATCATTGGTAGATCTTTGCGGGATAAGTTTTTACTTGCGCAAACATGTTTGAGTAATGGGATTGTTTGTGTGATTGAGATAGTATTTAGACCTTACTTCGATGCTGCTATTTTCTATTTGAATGATTTTTGGGTTTGTGTGGCAAGTTTACAAGCACTACACGTGCCTTCTATTTTCTGATATGAGGACCATCTATGAGTCCTAAGATGTCCTATGAGTCATTGTAGTCCCTCGTAGAAGGCAACAGTCACCTGTGGTTCCATATCCCTTTCTATACGAGACCCATCTATAGCTCGTAGTGTCCACTGTGAACCGTAGTGAGAGGCCCATAGGACCTGTGTTATTTTGAATTGTATTTTGATACCTACTATGAACCCAAGCTATAACTTATAGGTCATCCTATGAGTCATACTAAGTCTCATATCTGTTATCAGAATGATACTGGTACCTTGGCACTACGAGGCTACTATACAACTCGTAGATCACCTTACGAGTCGTACTTGTGCCTTGCACCTGCAACCGATTCTGTGAATTTTTTTTTGTGTTTCTCTTTTTAGCCATTAGTTTTTCTTATTTCTTTTGTTGATTGATTCTGGATTACCAAGACATTGTGGTGCTCACTTTGTGGTATGGGGGTGTTGATTTTTAGGTACGATACCTCCAAAAGATAAACATACTATCCAGGTTTTCTAGAGAATTTGATAGATGAGTTGTCTAAGACAGAATAATAAGAAGGGTCTGAGGAGTCCATAGAGTTCGCATTGACTATGAGGCAAATGTTCCTCAGACTAGAGCCTGGACTGCACAGACCCCAATAGAAGTTGATAACCCCTCCTAGTCTTAGAAGGAGGGTGATGATGATGGGTCTGACAGCAGTATGCCACAGATGACTCCGTCTCACACTGAGACCAGTTCACCGGAGGCTTGACAGACTCAGCATAATGAGTTCGATCCTTCTATCACCTCCACTGACCCCAGAAATTCTAGATGGGGTATTTCAGTCATGAAAAAGATATACGATAAGGTATTGGAGCTTAAAGGCCAAGGAAAACCCATTAGGAAATTCCATGAGGAATTGATCCTGAATGGCTCTGGGCTGAGTATAGTGCCAGACTTGGAGGCTGAGATTGACTGCCATGGACTAAGGTGGCTATCACAGAGATTGGGCAAGTACACCCTATATCTAGATCGGGAGTTCTATGCTGCTTACTATGCCACTATTCTCTATAATCTTTTGAAGGGGAAGAAGGCTATTAATCTGCCGAGGTTGCGAGAAGTACTAGTCTGGGGTCAGATAGTTGACATCTCATAGGAGATTATTAGGAGGGTTCAGTTCTGGCCGAACTATAGGGTACCTCATTCCACCATCGAGTATGATACTAAGATCGAGAAGATACGATGGGCGATGAGTGTGAAGAATGTGGATCTGAAGACTGAGCTCCTCAGATGGATAGCTAGCCAGATCTTTGAGGGTCATGACAGGCTTGCGTGGGTCATAAACCACACCGCACTAATAGTGAAGTCTCACTTATCTTTCTCGGCAAAATTCTGGTAGTCTATTACCCGTTCGCGTATCAGGCCTACATTTATGGATAATATGATCACATGGAGCTGGTTGTGTTGCTTGCCAGTATATTTATTGGCTATGATATAGATTGGGCCTGAGTTATGGTGGAGCAGATCCACAAGTCAATGATTCGTACCCAGACTTCATTGTATTTTCCTATCCTGATACATAGATTATGTAATAAGGTCCGAGTACATATCTCCCTCCTCCTAGATGCATATGTGGAGGACGTACACATTAAGGATCCCAGCCTGATTAAGGTTGATTATAAACTAGTGGCCCTACACCGAGCAACTTCTCCTCCTATTCCAGATCTATTCTATATAGAGCCACATACTTAGGAGACTGCTCCAGCTATCACTAAGTTTACTCCACTTGCAGCAGAGCAACCTCTAGTTGTTGATATCGAGGCAATACTATCCTCCAGTACACCTATACTAGCACCTTCTACTACTCATATTGCTTTCGCAGACTATCCTTTTATGTCTACTTTTGCTTTTTAGGCTTTGGTGTACAGGTTAGCGAAGATGGAGCTCCAGCTGAGCAAGTTGATGAGCCAGCTCAAACCTTGGGTTTGTCAGACGGTCCAAGACTCAGAGAAGAAGGCCAAGGCATACACTCGAGAGGTTGTAGATCGGAGAGTTGATGCAGTGGATGCCAAAATAAATGGGGCCAGCGGAGACTTGAGAGTGCACGACCTGTTGACATAGCTGCTGTGACAGATAAGTTGGCCAAGTTCAAGGCCGATCTACTGAAGATGCTAGCGGCCCCGATGGTAGTTTTTGAGGGGGCACTAGAGGGTGATTGACCTACTTGATGATTGCTCGCAAGCCCACGAGAAGAGACCCATCGAGAGTGAGGATACAATTGTGAGTCAGAAGAGGCCTAAGACAGATGATAAGGTGGCAACACTGGAGGAGCAGATTACTGATGAGATGATGAGAGAGTCCTTAGCTTTGGAGGCAATGAGAAAGGACCAAGAGCAGTAGATAACATAGGGAGTAGGTAGCTTGAGGATAGCTGCAACCCAGACCACCAAAGAAGAGATTGAGTCCCAAGACCCCCAAGACCAGATGGATGCCGGTAGTTGAGCACCTTATGTTTGACGCTTTTTACACCTATCCTTATTGTTGCTTATGGATATTTTGTTCTCAATTTAGGCAATGTTTTTTTGTTAGCTCTTGAATACTTTTTAATGTTTTGTTTTGGATGTTTGGTTTTAATTATCTTTTGGATGATTGGTTTTTAAATTTTTATTTTTTTATATATGTGTGTGTTTATATATATATATATGTATGTATCTATATATGTTTACTTTATGGAGAAAGTATTTTCGTTTGGTGGGGTGTGGGAAATTACAGATTATGGTGAAGCTGAGTAGCCTTTGTTCTATAACTTCCCTTATTTTTGATCCCAAAGTTTTCTTGCTGTGTTTCTTTTTCTTTGTGGATATTTTTAATTTCTGTTGAACCGGTATGTTTAGGTAGAGTAGACAATTTGTAGATATATAGAAACTATTATTGTTTGGCATGTCAATAATCTTGAATGATTTTATGAATATTTTTTAAATTGGGTACCCACGAAATTTTTAGGATTGTTTGTTACCATTGCAATCTTGCATATGATTTTTTGGCAATGTTTGTTTTGATAAAGAGGCAAGTTGATGCCTGAAGCATGACCTGCTAGTCCATGATTATTGTGTATACGATACCACGTGTATGTGAACCTATTTTGTCATATTCATACATTATGCACTGACTCATAACTTGCCTTATTACTCTAAGATTGTACAGGAGATATGGTTGATTAGGAAAGGATCTTAGGCCATTGTTCATTTAGTAAGTACACTTTTACCTAAATGACCTACCCAATGTAGTAGTTAATACTTTGTTCTAAATGTTTGAGCTTTACATGTACCTATTCTTTCTTGACACCTAGCTAGCCTAACCTTGTTGTGTGAAATACCTTGATATTGGCCCTGTTCTATCCTTGAACATGTGAACCTTGATTGAGGCAAAAAGTTTAAGTTGATGGTGGCTACCAAAGGTGGCCTTGGTTTAGGGAATGGATATTGTGTACTTCACCTCAGGCTAAAAGCCTAAGTTAAGGGTGACCTTTGTTGTGGTAAAGTAATGAAAATGAGGTGGTTAGTTGGGAAAGAAAGAAAGAAGAAAACAAATCATGTGGCAGGTGAGAGAAAGGGAAAAGAAAAGTACCTTGGATTGAAAAGAATAGTAAAATAAGTTCAAAAATAAGGTACAACTGAAAAAGAAAATGAAAGCACCCAAAAAAGCTTAAAAAGAAAGAATAATGGAGGATATAATGAAAATGGTTGAGTTATGAAGGTAAGAGTGTTGACAAATGTGGTTCATGGATAGGTTTTAGTCACTACTTGCTTAAACTGCTATACCAAAGCCCCATGAGTCTGCATAAAATCCTATTAAGTCCTAATATGATCCGAATCCAACCAGTCAATGGTCCGGAGTTTGAGTATAGGGGAAACCCTATGGTGTTAGTTACCATGTATGAATTTCATTTGTGGGAGTGAGAATGCTTGCACAGTCCCTGAACTTTGATTGTTTTTTGAGTGAAATATAGGAACTTCTTTTATGTGAGGGCATTTGCATTACACGATTGACATGTGACTTGTTCAGTGACTGTGGATTGATGATACTTCTTCACTTGTCATAGTTGGATTGTCAGATGCATCATTATGATTTGGTTTGCTTGGTAGCTTTGCAGTCGGGTTTTTAAAATGAAAGTTGGGTACCTGAATTAGAGTTAAGTGATGTATATGCCATTAGGATAGTTGCTATGTATTTCTCATTGTCTACTTAGATCGAGTTGTCACTTGAGGACAAGCAACAAATCTAAGTTGAGGATGTTGATATGCTATCAAATTACATCATATTTCATGTCTAAAACAAGGGATTTTGCAAGTTCTTAATGCGGCTTTCTATGGTTTTTATGTGTTTTTGTGTTTTTCTTGTAGAAAATACGGGTTGACATGATTTTGGGAGAAAATTACAGATTTTGCTGAAGTATAGGACATACGAGCCACTCTACGAGTTGTAGCCCAAGATATGAGTCATAGGGTGCCCTCGTAACAAGAAATAACGAGCAAAATTATGAAATTGCAAAGTGAAGGTCAGCTATATGAGGCTAACCTCTGATTCGTAAGTCTTACTATGACTTGTAGGATGTGCCCTTGTAGCAAGAAATAATGAGCAAAACATTTGGACCAAGACTTGCATCTCACAACTACGAGTGGTAGAGCACACTATGTCTCCTAGCAATGGGTTATAACAGTTAAGGTCAAAATGCCAAGTGCTGACTATGAAAGACCGATTATGACTCGTGGGTCATCCTACAAGTCGTATCGGCAAGACATAACTGCTGCCAGTGGTATTTTTATTTTATTTTTAGACTCTTTTTGTAAATAGTATAAATATTTAATGATAGGGTTTTGAAAATAGGGATGGGATACTTCTCTAATTCTAAAGAGAACTTTGAATATTCTTAGAGACTTTTCTAGGGTTTAGTGTAGGTTTTCATTATTATAAATTGAAGACCCATTTTTGGGGGATTGCAAAATCACATTATGCTCAACTTTCATTAATCCAAGCTTGTGGTTTCCGCTTTAAGGTATTTTTGTTCTTCACTATTTTTTGGGTAATCTCTCAAACATATCTTTAACATTCATTATTGTTGATTTTCCTTTAGCCAAGAGTAGCTAAGCATCCACAACTTGGAGTTGTGGCAACCAAGAGGGGTTGACTTGAAATAACCTAGACTTTGTGCATTTTTTTGGTTGGTTACTTGCATGTATTGTTTATTTTCCTTCACTTTGAATGTTGTTTGGTGGTAGCTAACACCAAACCTTGCCTACTATCATGATCTCGACCAAGGTAGTGATGAATAGCAAAAGAAAAGTAGATGATAGGATTCAATTGATGTCGTCTAATCAACCACACCTGACCTAGGGAAGGTTAATTGGGATAATAGGTAATGATTAGTTGGCATACCATGGTTGCCGACCAAGCGTCATGATAAAAGTTGACCTTTACCTTCACAAGATGGCTAGAAGAACCTATATTACCATCCAGTATGCACTGTCTTGATTGGAGTTATGTTGTCTAGGGTAATTAAGTCAACAAATCATATGGAACATATTTCCTAAGTTGTCCCTCAATTTGATTGTCTTCTTGCATAAGTAGTGTAGTGTTTATTTTTATTCTTTATTTTAAATTACAAAACCCCCCATTTTGGAGAATATAGTGATCGATGCTTGAAATGATTGGTAGTGGATCAACGTAGTCAAGCTCCATATTCCCTGTGGATTCGACCCTAACCTCTGGTCAGGTTTATACTTGACTGCGACGCTTTACTGTTGCAGCATGAATATTAGTAAACTTAATGTAAATCAACCAACCAACATGTAGTAAAACCCTCATTAGGGTACCTTGAGATCCATTACAAAGGCTCATGATAATTTATATTTTCATAACTCAAAACATGCATAGTCTCAATAGACAAAATCAATTCATGATATAAGCTTGAAATAGATAGTCATGCATAATCAATAAATATTTAATAAAAACCCAACATAATCTATATTCATAATCCATGATAAGAGATATACATAGGTAATACAACTTGAAAACATGCAATTTTTATGAAAAGAGAAGGTTGGGCTCCACGGATGAAAGGACCTAATTGATGAAACCCACACACCTTAAACCTTGCATTCCTTGAGGTGAAATTGAAGTAGTCTTAGAGCTTGAAATGAATCTTTGAGTGCTAAAGTTGAGTTTGAGATCCTTAGATTTGAATGAGAGAATTAATAGAGTCTTAGAGGGGTTCGAGAGAGGATTTTGGTGAGTTATAGAATTGAAAAATGGCTAAGTATGGGTGATTTCACGTTTTAGTGGGCATGGGGCTATGACTCCAATTCCCTTGAGTGCATAGGAAAAACTAAGAAAAATGTTGTACTGGTCCACATCTAGTTCGCGACGCGGACCAAATGCGAAGGTGAAATTGAACTACACCGCGCCCAGGCCGCATTAAGCCTGGGGTACGAATGCTCTCTGGAAATCAAAAATTAGTAAAATATATTTTTCGCTATGGGTCCTCTAAAATTTGGGTTATACCCATCTCCCACTCAATTTTCCCCTCTGATTGAGATATGTAGTCGGATTTTCAATATCACGCACGGATGTTGCTATATATGAAAATTATAATTATGGGCATTCTAAAGCACATTTTGGGGCATTTCAATGTTTTAGCATCGTAAATGGATAATATTTACAGTCCAAGATGAATAATAAAAGGGCTCAAGCACATTTCCAATTGACTTGATGATTTGGGCCCAAACTAGGTAAAGGAAAAAGGAAAAAGTGGGTAGACAGACCCATTAAATTGAAACCCATTCAGGCCCAAGTAGAAAGGCCACATTATTGAATCACCAACTTGATAAAACAAGGATTAAAAGTCAAGATAAAGTTAGTCAAAATTGTCCCTTTAAAAGGGCCTACAAGCAGCACCTTTAAGGCATTTTAAACTTGGAAAATTTCAACTTTCACAAAGTTTTCTCTCTACTCTTTCATAACTTTACAAAGTAACCACAAGAAACTTTTAGGGTTCTTGGAGAAGCCCAACACCTTGAAGGTAAAGGTAAGTACAAATACTTGTTTGTTTAGTATTTTTTTTCATGAAAAACAAGAGGCATAGGCTGGTTATACTTGTGCTGGAATGTTTGGACAGCATGCATTCCAAAGATTGTTGTATACTTTTCTTGTTTATTTGGAGACTTTTTTCAGCTTGGTTGGATTGATTATGAAAGGAGGTTGCTGTTTTAATAAGGTTTAGCTCTATAATGATGTACAAGGTTGCTGCACCATTTTTACATTTCGCAAAAATGAGTTGTTGTATGATATCGTAATTGTGCTTTGAGTAGGAACATGTGGGATGATAATTGGAGATTGTTGTTTCATGTTTTCCATATACTTTATAAATATTTTTGGACTTTTTTAGGACTATTTTTATGTGTAAATATGGTGGGAACAATTTAGTTAAAGTTGGAGTAGGTTTGGGATTATTGATGTTGAAATGTAGCGAAAGGACGTAATGGCACGCTGCCTGCTTGTGTATTGTATTGAATTGTTATATATTGTGCTTTGTGGGCTATTGTAAGACTGTTATGGGACTAAAACAAATGCATGGGTTGATAATTACATGCTTGCTGCTCATGTATTATTTTTTTATGAGATTGGACTGCCAAGACGTGGTAATTAGCTGCTATACTAGCTTTATCATACAATATCTTATAGATAAATATTTGGGGGAAAAGGAGGTTACTTCAGGGTGGTAACGAGGTCATACAACGAGGTATGTAAGGCTATTCAATTTCGGATTACTTGGCATGAAATCTAGATTGTTTCTTAGCACATATAGATCTGACTACCTCGAGGTCATACAACGAGGTATGTAAGGCTATTCAATTTCGGATTACTTGGCATGAAATCTAGATTGTTTCTTAGCACATATAGGCACTTACCAACTCCGTCGTAACATGTAACTGTGTCTCCACACTTTCACATGTTCATATGCTCCCATACATAGTCATTTTCAAATCTGCATACATACTTGGATACCAAGTTGCATGAGTTTGTTTTGCTAAATAAAATACATATGTTGTTTCATCTCCTACGCATTTTCTTATTTGTGTAATCGATACCTTTTATTGTGGTATAGTCTTATGTGATTATTTACATGTCATGTGATATATCTGTGGTCCTAAAACTCAAATGCTATGACCACCAAAAGAATCATCTCAAAAGTAAGTAAAAGATAAAGTAAGTTGTTTACTGATGGGTGGTATCCCAGGGGTGGAAGAATCACCTAGCAAGGGTCAATCCCATATTATGAGGGGTATCCTAGGGGTGAAAGGGAAGCATAGCATGGGTCGATCCCAATATAGATCTACTAATGATCAGCTGGTCATTTATATTACATGTTATGCACAGATTATAGGAAAGCTAGCATAGGTCGATCCCGATATAGATCTACCACTGATCAGGTAGTCATTTGTGTTACATGTTGTGCAGATATTATACAATAAAGAAAGGTAAAGTAATAAAAAGGATATAAAGTACATGATTCCACAATATGACTAAAGGTGGTCTCTTATCCTTACACACCAGTGCATGATTTCATTTGAGTTCTTATTTCATGTATAGTACTTTTTGGCTTATATATTCAATACATTATTTCACACTGACATCCCTTATGGGGGACTTGCATTTCATGATGCTGGCATATGAGCTAGTAGATCTCCCCAGTAGGAGTACAGGATATCCAACTATTGTTACTGGGCTCTAGGTTGCTTCTGGGCTTTGTGTGTCTAGAGCTTATATTTTTGTATTGCATAGTTAGACATGAGGTTGGGCCAGTCCTAACCCTTATTAGATATTTTTCCTTATCTAGAGGCTTTATGGACAATGTAAAGTAAACTGTGATTATATCTTGTACTTTAGACATTGTGACTTCAATGGCCTAGTCCTTTTGGCTTGTTATTACTGTCTACTTTCTTGAAAGCGTGTTGAATGTCAAAACCCCTTATTATATGTATAGAAAGTTCATGGGTACAGGTTAGTTCTCTCGAGCCTTATCGGCAACAGGTGCTAGTCCGCCTTAATGGGACTTTGGGCGTGACAAAAGTGGTATCAGAACGGGTCGTCCTAAGGAATCTACAAATCATGTCTATGTAGAGTCTTGTTTATGGATGTGTGCATCACATTTATAAGTAGGAGGTACGTGGTATTTAGGAGTTGTCACTTTCTTTTCATTCATTAGATCGTGCCATAGAGCCAAGTGTAATTGGTGGATTGTTTCTACTCTTTGAATTGTTTTGTATCGTAAGTATGCAAAAAACTAGGAAAAACAAAGGTAAAGAGATGGAAGGAGAAGTGGTCGTTGGTAAATCCAGTCGGTGAGTCAACAAAATGTGGCCCAAGATGAGTTTCTGTCATAGATATCTTCAACTCCTCCAGCTCTTGATGAACCAGGAAGTAGTGAAATTCCCCCAACACCAACTGCCAATTCCACTATGCAGGATTTGAGAAATGCAGTCCAATAATTGACTCGTATAGTTTCTTACCAAGGTCAAAGACAAGAAGGCCTAGTTATAGGTGCATGTGGCGTGAATAGGGCAACTAGCATGTGGATGCATGACTTCCTTAATTTGGACCCTCTATCCTTCACTTGGTCGGATCTTAATGAAGATCCACAAGACTTTATTAATCAGATCCAATACACTTTAGACATTATTCATGTGAGTGGTACAAAAGCTGTTGAGCTAGCAACATATAAATTGAAGGGTATGGCTATATAGTAGTATGAAACTTGGAAGCAATCTAAGGATATGGATGCACATCTGACTACCTGGATGGAGTTTAAAGAGGTATTTTTTGACCATTATCGGCCATTAGAGATCCGAGAGGCCCATACAGATTAGTTGTTGAATCTCTATCAAGGGAATATAAGATTATAAGAGTATAGCCTTCAATTTAATTCCATGGCCAGGTATGCTCCTAATGTAGTTGCTACTATGGCAGATAGAGTTTATCAATATGTGGATAGGTTGAATTCATATCCAGTTAGACACTGCACCATTGCTTCTTTGAATGAAGACAAGGATATAGCGACGATGCAAGCATTTTCATAGAAATTGGAGGATTGGAGGCAAAGAAGAAACACATAAGAGTTGGAACCAAGAGGGCCAGATCTATGGGGCAGTGTACACCACCCCAACATAAGCTAAGGCTTCAATTTCCTAATAGACTGTCTAGGCCATCATCCTCCTACTCTGCAGCTAGTGCTCCACTATAACTCCAAAGGTCTAGAAGTAATTAGTTTAGTCAAAGAAGTGAAGAACAAGTTATACAGACAATAGAATATTCGACAGGTAAGCAAATAATCCTAGGCAGCCTTGCAAACAATAAGGGAGAAGTCATTTAGGTACATGTCATGTTGGAATTGATGCTTGTTATTGGTGTGGTGTGCCAGGGCATATGATGAGAGATTGCCCAAGGAGATGCATGGGTGATATAGCACAACCTACCAGATCAGCTGTTGCATCATCATTATCAGTTCCTCCATTAGTGTGGGGTTAAAAAGCACTTATAGGTCATGGTAGAGGTGTTAAAGGGGCAGCTAGCTCTAGTGTAGTCCAGAATCCTACTTATGCTCTAGGGAATCGGTAAAATTTTGAAGCTTCACCTGATGTGATCACAGGTATATTCTCCATCTTTTCACATAATGTATATACATTAATTGACCCTGATTCTACATTATCATACATCACTCCACTAGTTGCTAGAAAGCTTAAAAGGATACCTAAATTATTGAACAAACCATTTGAAGTGTCCACACAAACTAGTGAATCTATCATATCTAGAAGGGTTTCTTATGACTGTGTAGTAACTGTGACACATTGGCTGACCTTATTGAGTTAGAAATGGTATAATTTGATATTGTAATGGGTATAGATTGGTTAGCTTCTTGCTTTGCCACCATTGATTACCGAACTAAGAGAGTGTACTTCTACTTTCCAAATGAGGCAGTTCTTGAATGGAAAGGCAATATTGGGGCACCGAAGGGTAAGTTTATTTCTTATTTAAGGCTACAAAGATGATATCTAAGGGATATATATGCCATCTAGTTAGAGTGAGGGATATGGAGTCATAAAAACCAACTCTTCAATTAGTTCCAGTAGTAAATGAATATGTTGATGTGTTTCCTGAAGAGCTCCCATGTTTACCTCCAGAACGAGAAGTAGATTTTGGTATTGACTTACTTCCAGGCACACAACCTATTTCTATCGCTCCATATTGAACGGCCCCAGTAGAATTAAAAGGACTAGTTTAAAGACTTGCTATAGAAGGGTTTTATAAGACCTAGTGTGTCCCCTTGGGGTGCACTAGTGTTATTTATATGTAAAAAGGATGGCACCTTGAGAATGTGTATCGACTACTGACAATTGAAAAGGCTGATAATTAAGAACAAAATACCCCCTCCCCATGATTGATGATTTATTTGATCAGTTACAAGGTGTCAAATGCTTTTCAAAAATTCATTTGAGGTCAAGTTATCTCCAAGTAAGGGTGAAGGAGAAAGGTATACCCAAGATAGCTTTCGGGACACTCTGTGGTCTCTTTGAGTTTCTTGTTATGTTATTTGGGCTAATAAATGCACCAACAAATTTTATGGATTTGATGAACAGGGTATTCAAGCCCTTCTTTGATGTGTTCGTGGTAGTATTTGTAGATGGTATTTTGGTATATTGAAGATCAGAAGAGGACCACATAAATCACTTACGAAAAGTATTATAGGTTCTTCGTGATCTGCAGTTATATGCCAAGTTTTTTAAATATGAATTTTGATTAAAATCAGTGGCATTCTTGTGTTATCTGATGAGGGAATAAGGGTTGATTCACAAAAGACAAAGGTTGTGAAAGATGGGCCAAGGCCAAAAACACCATGGAAGTTCG
>DF357817.1:7990-42658 GCA_000787875.1 Solanum virginianum | reverse complement strand
CGGAGCTTCCTAGGGTTGGCAGGTTATTTCAAGAGGTTTATTGAGAGATTTTCTTCTATTTTTGCACCTCTACAAAGTTGATACATAAGGAAACTAAGTTCTAATGGAATGATGTTTGTGAAAGGAGCTTCCAAGAGTTGAAAAATAGGCTAACTTCTACATCTATGCTAGCACTTCTAGAAGGCATAGAGGGGTATCAGTGTATTATGATGCTTCAGGGGTTAGCTTAGGGTATGTACTGACACAACATGTTAGGGTAATTGCTTATGCTTCAAGACAACTATGACCATAAGAAAGAAACTACGTAACACATGGGCCTGAGCTAGCAGCAGTTGTGTTTGCTCTGAAAATATGGCGCCACTACATCTTTAAGCTGAAAGACCTAAATTTAAAGAAACGGAGATGGCTGGAGCTAATAAAGGATTATGATGTTGATATACTATACAATTCAGGGAGGTAAATATGGTAGCCAATGCTCTGAGTCATAAGGCAATCATGAATATGGGTGATCAGACTGTGGTAGGTTAAGTCATGGCTAAAGATCTATGTCAACTCACCAATTTGGGAGTTCACCTTCTTGAAATTCCAAAGGAAGGGTTATTATGCATAAAGTAATAGAGATGAAAGAAAAGTAGCTTGAGGATCCTATTCTGCGATGGCTTAAGGAAAAGGTGAATCAGGGTACAATGAAAGGCTTTGAGCTTACACAAAATGGAATACTTTATTGCCAAAAATTATGTGTGCCCAATATTAATACACTAAGAAAGAGGATAATGGAAGAATCCCATCATTTAAGATATTCCATACATCCAGGATCAACTAAGATGTATCATGACTTAAAGGGAATGTTTTGGTAGGAAGGCATGAAAAAAGACCTTGCAGAATTTATTGCACAATGTCCAAATTGCCAACAAGTCAAAGTAGAGCACCAAAAGCCAGGAGGGTATATGTAGTGTATAGAGCTTCCAACATGGAAGTGGATATGATCAATATTGATTTTGTTACTAGGTTGCCTAGCTCATTTTAGAAGTTTGACTCCATATGGATAATAGCTGATAGGCTCAGAAAGTCAGCACACGTCTTGCCAGTTAAGAGTGATTATACACCTGAAAAGTATGCAAAGTTATACCTCGAAGATATAGTCAGGCTTCATGGGGTCCCAATCTCCATTATATCTGATCGGGGAGCTTAATTCACCACAATCTTTTGGAATTCCTTCCAAAGGAGTTTAGGGACACAAGTGAATTTGAGTATAACTTTCCTCCCTCAAATAGATGATCAAGAAGAATGCACTATTCATTCACTTAAGGATATGTTGCGAGCTTGTGCATTGGACTTTAAAGGTAATTGGGTGGATCATTTGCCACTTATTGAATTTTTCTATAATAATAGCTACTACTTAAGCACCAAGATGGCATCTTATGAAACTTTATATGAAAGGAAATGCAGGTGGCCGATCAGATGGTTTGATGTGAGTGAAACCACCTTACTAAGGCCAGATCTAGTACAATAAGCCATGAAAAAAGTTAGGGTATTACAACAGTCTCTAGAAATAGCCCAAAGTTGTCAAAATCATATAAGGATGCTAGAAAGAGAGGATTGGAATTCTCAGTAGGGGATTGGGTATTCTTAAAGGTATCCCTAATGAAAGGTATTATGAGATTTTGTAAGAAAGGAAAATTAAGCCCGCCTTACATAGGGCCATATAAAATTATTAAGAGGTTCGAGCATGTTGCATATGAATTAGAGCTATCCCAAGAGTTTTTTATGGTTCATCTAGTTTTTCATGTCTTAAGGCATCGAAAATGCATAGGTGACCCATCTCGTATCGCTCCTATTGAAGATGTGCAGGTTACAGAAGATCTGACCTTTGAAGAGGTACTTATTGCTATTCTAGATTATCTAGTTAAAAAGCTAAGAAATAAAAAAAATACCTTCAGTAAAAGTACTTTGGAGGATCGAGCAAGCAAAAGAGATAACACGTGAGATGGAGAAAGCAATGAGATCTAAGTACCCTTGCTTATTTGAAGTTAAAGAGGAAGTCTAACATGCAGATTTAGGGAATTACTAGGTATATGTCTTTGAATATTTATTATATGAAGGAGCCCAATGCAAAAAAAAATGCATTTTGGATCTTTGAAATAGTTAAGATCATTTTAATAATAATAAGTTTGATCTGTTATACCTTGTCAAAATTTTGATTTAAATGAAGGTTTGAACTTGGTTAAGCTATCCAATTATGCTAACATTTGAGTATGAATATTCCTAGGGGGGAAGATGTAACACCCTATATCTTATGTGTACTAGTCATATGCATATGGAACATAATATGGCTTGGTTAAATCAAAACCCATTTTAAAAAGTGCTTGAACTTCAGAGTAGAGGGCTATATGTACGTCTAACGCTTATGACAGGTGAGTGTTGAATAGTTGGTGTTGCCTTTTTGTCCCACTGATGCTCCTAGTAATTTTTTGTGACACATGAACCATGTGATGAAATCTTTACCATGTGTTGGTAATGTACATGTCGAGATTGTGAATACACTAGTTGAACTTATTGATAACCAAGATGATGCTTCTAGTAGGATCAATTTGTGTCCACCTAGTGTTGACACCTATGCTTTGCATGATAATTCATTAGCACGTGAGAATTGTGTTGAGCAATTTGCACTTGAGTTTGATTCATTAAATGTGGAACCTTGTAATGTTATCAATGAACCACAATATGGTGATAATGGTGAAGTTGTTGATATGTGTATAGGAGTGACTCTTTGAGCTTATATTTTTTTGAAGATCCTATTGCTTTTTTAGTTCATAGAGATCATTTGGTTGAGAATTCTTTGAAAAATTATTTGTGCCTTTTTGAGAGTGAACTTTCATGTTTTACTTTTTTGAAGGTGGTTGATTGTTCTCTCTTTAAGTATAATATCTTGTTTGAAGATGATGAGCTCACTTCTAGTGAAGTTCCTAGTGGTGTGAATCATGAAAGTAGTGTAGTTTATATGGTATACACTTATTATACTAACCCACTATGGTGTGAAGATATCCTCCCAATGATGGAAATTACTTCTTGAAATGTGAGAGTACACTTATTAGGAAGGATTATGTTGAGCAGGAAGGTGATATATCAAATGCTACAGAATAATTGTGGATCGTTCATGGGCCTACCATCAGAGGATCAACACAGCCATCTACACAGTGTTATCTTTGTATGTAAGAGTGTGATGGAAAACTAGAATCTAACTATGGATGTTTTAGACTTTGTATCTTCCTATTGTCTCTAATAGACAATGCAACACTATGGCTATCCAAGCTCCCACAAAGTTTTATCACCAAATGGGCTGAGTTGCAGAAGGCATTATTAGAGAGGTTCTTCTTGAGATCAAAGAAGCTGAAGTTGAAAGACCAAATAAACAACTTCGAGCAACTTCCTGGTGACTCGATCAGTACCACATGAGAGAGTGTCACAAAGTGCATAAGGAGTGTCCCTAACAACAAAATCATTGACAATGCCCTAATAGAGATCTTTTACCAGGCCTTCGATGAGAATAGCCAAGCATGTGCTGATACTATCATGGGTGGCTCATTTCAAGATCAGCCATTATCAAAAGTTGCTGAGAAGCTATAAAAGGTGATTAAGATAAAACATGTATGGGGAATTAGAGATAGGTCCACAACAAAGACCTTGTGTACATTCAATACTAATTTCGCGCAAAAAAAAATAAATCACAAAATGATGTAAGAGCTTGCTTGGATTAGTACCAATGTGGAGTTATTGATGAAACAGAACCAAGAAAATGTGAATTCAGTTGCTTATCAACCTTTATGAGCATCTATTTATGCAGAGCACTATGAGAAAGATACTTGCTTCATCACTAATCATATGGGGAGTTTCCAGCCCAGGGGTACAATAATTACTATTACCACTAATGTCAAGGAAACCATGGTTAGAACTATAACGAAGATAGTACCTTCAGATACAATAATCGTAGTGGTTACTATGATAGAAATAGAGGCAAAGATAGAGATGTAGATTGGGGTCACAAAGATGGTCATATGAATGGTCCATATGTACCACCAAACAATCGAGATTCGGGTGCTAGTACCTCTAGAGTTGAGGAGATGTTTGATCGTCTATTGAAGAATACTAACACATATGATGAGACATTTAAGGGGATGATGTCTAATATCTCCAGTATTAATCAGAAGATTAAGTTTCATTCTATTGCTATTAAGCAATTGGAGCAATAATTCGATCAAATATCAACTTAACTCAATCAGCGACAAAATGGTACATTGCCCAGAAATACAATACAAATCCAAAGAATGAGGCATAGTGTATGGTGGTAACTATTTGTGGTGGCAAGTAGACCATTGATCCTCCTATGTCGATTGATGATGATAATGTTCGTGAGGAGATAGTTGAGGCCAAAGGTGTAGAGACTGGAGATGATTGTGCCATGAATAGGGTGAGTAATGCTGCAGTGATGCCACTAAAGTTGATGCCTATTCCTAGACCTCTTCCTCCCACCCCTCAAAGAATTAAAAATAAGGAGGAGGAAGATAAATCCAAGCACTTCCTCTTCATGCTAAATTAACGCTCCGTCAACATTCCTCTTATTAAGTCATTAGAGAAGATGTCAGGGTACATAAAGTTCATGAAGGACTTAGTCACAAAGAAGCAGACTTTCAGCTAGGAGCTCTCCTAAGAGCTTTAACATTACAATGCAATTATTACATGATCTTTGGTGCAAAAGCGAGAAGATCTCGATGCATTTACCATAAGAAGTATCAGAGATATTTAGTTCATAAGGGCATTATGTGAAATCAATGCTAGCATAAATCCAATTCCCCTTGTGGTCTTCAAGAAGCTAGGATTAGGAGCCTCTACCCCAACAAACATGCGATTGTTAATGGCTAACCGCATGGTGAAGAAGCATGTTGGGATACTCTATGATGTCCTTGTTATAGACGAGAAGTTCATATTCCCTGTAGATTGTGATCCTTGATTGTTAAGTCAACTTTTAAGTCTAAATCATCTTGGGAAGGCCTTTCCTAGGCACTGGTCTAGCACTAGTGGATATGAAAGCTAGCCAACTCAAGTTTTGATTGAATAACGAAGAAGTTGCCTTCAATATCTGTCATTTGATGAAGAGGCCAAACACTTGAAGATGGATGTTTGGGCACTTGGTGAAGTCTGACTAATCAAGTTGTCCAAGTTGTTCGCAATAATAAATCAAGTGCTACATAGGAGGCAACCCAAGATATTTGACGTGGTAGTGGTAGTTTTATTTGGTTTTTATCTTTCAGACTTATAGGTAGTTTAATTTTTAGTATTTTGGTTGTAATTTTTGAAAATTGGATAGGTTGCATATAGGGTGATAGTGTGCTTTTTGACGAATATCAGGTACAAGACCATGTCAACCATTTTTGGTTGAAAAGACAACAAGAAGTGCTTCTATGACCTCTACATTGATCGTAGAATACTTCCAGTGAGCAAACCATTGTGCACTCTAGTCCACGAGTAAATTTTATGGCTTGTAGATAAAACTATAGGTCATAAATATGTATCGTGGACCTCGGGTAAGTTTCCTACTTTTGACTAAGTGTTGGAGGTTTCTACGACCTACTCTACAAGTCATATTTTATTATATGGCTCGTAGATGGGTCCATAAAACCCATTAACCAAACTAGGGTTTAGGCAGTATATGAGACCGAGATCTATGGCCCGTAGAATAATCTACGGTATATAATTAGGGTCTTGTAATGGCTAGGCCACCACTTCATTTCTCCAGCAAGATTTTCGACCACCTTCAACGACCTAGGCTTTTCCATCCTTTGGCCTCCTCCTTCAATTTCCCTATATTTTTGGCTCAAATTTAGTAAGTCCCTAGTCCTAAATCCTTGTTCTACCAAAATTGATTTTATTAAGATTATAGTTAATTAATAGGTATGGTGGTCCAATGTTAATCGATTTGATTCCATGGTTGCCCTTTATGTGCTTAGGTTTAATTATGAATAATGTATTGCTGATGCTTAAATAGTGGTTAATGCTGGAAAATGTGTGTGGCCATTTTTTGTGTGTTTGAATAATGTTATATGAAAATAGTGTCATTACATGTCATTTGAGTTGAATAGAATACACGACTTGAAAAATGACGTCCAATTACATATGTAAGCCTTAATTTCTAAAACATTTAAGTGGTATCAAATTGCTAAATAATCATGTAAAATGAAAATCGATGGGGTCATATGTGATCATTGCATATGGGGTATTGGGAATTTATGCAATCATGTGGGAGTGGATAATGTGTTACTTCGGTACTGATTTTCAATGTTGAAAATGTTGTTTTAGTGACCCATTTGATAGACTTGGACACCTAGTAAGGTGGATATTGTCCTCGAATTGGAGGATTCACCAATAGTAGTCTTCAAAAGATCCATCTAGCTACGTGGAAGAGGAGGATAAATAAGAGCTCCGGTCCCTACATGGTTAGATCACATAGGCAAAGAAGTATGCATTAGTACTTGGAATTTACTAAGTATGCGGGCTACAATGCAACAATGACATAATCAATAATTAACATGATGCATAAGTATAATTAATATATACAAGACCAATATGGTATGTATGATCAATGCTTGAGCTAAAACATGCACGTAGATAGTCCAACTTGCATAACATGACATACGTATGTGGGAGGATACCCTAACCGACATATAAGACCAAGCAAGCTACAATGTGGAATCCTGATGTTTGTGAACTTGTTCATCACAAAAGGAGTGGTCTACTTGCAAAGGTAACCATGCTTGACTCTATGTAGTGGGTAACTTATCCTAGTTGGATCAACTAGTAAAACCCATTTAGGAAAATAATATAAACCTATGGTGGCACATAGTTAAGAGATCAAGACTTTATATAAGGACCACTTAGGTCGAGCCCCCATCTTAAGCTTCTTTCGGTGCTAAGCCTAGTCCCATGGAATACTTGACATAACCATAAAGTTAATCATAACTTGAATAACTTTTAAAAATATGATAACATGGCATGAGTAGTGATAACATATAAAGTGGAGATGGCACAAATATGAGTGGCATGTACCCCTCAAGATCATTCATAAGGAGTCAAGAAAAAGATCTCCAAGACCTACAAGCAATATTCATGAAAAAGAAATATTAGTAGAGCTTGAGGGTCACCAAAGAAAGGCTACAATGTGTAGAAGGGCTATCAAGGTGAGAAGAAGGAAGAAAAGAGGCCATGTGTGCAAATGGTTACTACTTGAATTCAAGGATTTGAAATGAAGGCAACCAAACAATGCCCTTACACATTAAGGGTAAATTTGTAAAGAAAATGTCTTCTTTTATTTAGTTAGTATTAATAGTCATATTTTAGCATTTGAAAGACTTAGACTATGTTGAACAATGAATTCTTAATTTGGAGTATCCTCTTACTGAGTAATTAGTGAATAATTAGAGTGAACTCTTAGAATTATTAATTGACTTATTTGCTTGATTAATTAAAGTGTTACCCATTTGTGATTCTTGGTTTCCTTCAATTGTCTTACTAGGGTTTCATTTGGGTTGTTGAAATCAATAGGGAGGTGATAGTTTAGTCTTTGTTGCCCATAATATCAATAGTTTGAATTTATTCCACATATCCTTTTATTTTATTCTCTTTTCCCTTTCTTTCTTGTTTTCACTAATCTAGGTCTTGAAAATTTTATCCATTCAAAAATCCAAAATTATTTTTTAGTTTATTTGTTGTTTTTCACACTAGATTCTTGTTCACTAGTGCTTTTTGTTCTTAAATCTCAAATTTCATTCAATTTAGAGTTGTGGAAGTGAAGTTACTATTGAAGGGTTTTAGCATTCAAACTTTTCAAATTTTGAAAGTGGGTTGTTTGATTGAGAAGAAATTGAAGTCTATTGATCATTGGAGTTTGTTCTCTACATCAAGGGAAGCTTATCCTAAATTTTGAGCCAATTCCGAGTTAATTCAAAGGTGTTGAGATTTAGTGTGTGTTCTTGGTGTTCTTGAAGACTCTCAAGTGTTCTTGAAGACCTTCAACTGTTCTTGAAGAAGAAGAAGACCAAAAGGTACATTTGATCTATTTTTTTTCATGTCAAAGTTGGTCAAAGGTGTTTGTTGGCCCTTAGTGGAAATTTGAAAAAAAAATAAAAGAGAAAAATTTAAAAATTAATTTCCATGTTAACGCCAAGTCAACACCAGCGCAGCACCAACTAAGCGCCAACAATGAGTCAGCAGCGCTAATCCTTCAAGACATACCATGTGGATCATTTACTACAATTACAGAGGCGAAAAATTTGTAGGTTTTTCACATCCCAAAATTTTTCTAAGTATGGGAGATTGTTTCGGCATAAAAAGTTTTCTAAGTGTCCAAATGATGTGATTCATTTTTTAATTTTTCGTGCTTCGATTTCTCAACTATATAGTAAGTAATTAACATATTTAACTATTTGTTAACTAGTTTTAATCATCAAATCATCTAATCAAACCCCTTTCAAGTCATGAACACCTTAAGGCTTCAAAATTTTTTCTAAGTGTCCGAACTCAATTCTTCTTCTTTATCACTCATTTTTCTTTCATTCCTCAACTATTTTACAACTAATTTCAATCTTTAACTACTTTTTAAGTAGTTTCTAAATATTAAATCATCTCTTTGAGTCTAATATTTCTTGAGCATCATTCTTCCAGTTTTCTTCTTGTTATTCATATCCCTAACCATTTTTTATGTCGTCCTTCTTTCAAGATTCATAAGAATCCACTCTATCATAAAGGATAGGTCACCTTGAATTGAATGAGTGAAGCTAGTTCACTATCAATTTTGAGACGACGCATAGAAGGTGAGTTGAGAGTTACATACGACTGACGTGAGACTTTTGCTACTAATCTTGTTTGTTGAGTATTATAGGAATCATATCTAACACAAGTTCAATTGGGAAAGGTTCAAAGAACATCATGGAAACTTTTGCTTACTTCTCTAAACAAATAGCAGAAATGAATGGAAGGATAGGAGGTATGGAGGAAAGGTTGGTTTGGGTGGAGAATGAGAATCGAGGGAAAATAATTCAACAAGAAAATAAGGAGATAATGAGGGCATTGATGCATTCCACCACAATTACCCTGGGAAAAGCCCATAATCTATGTTTTCCTCCACAAAGTCGAACCTAAGGTAACCAAAACCCCACTTTCTAAATGAATAACAATCTAAACCATCAAAGACAAGCTACATTACCTCCACCAAATGCAATACAAATTCTGTACCAAAACTACCAATGCCAAAATCCTCTCTATGATGAAATGCATGGAGGTCTTAACAATGATGAGTTTTGAGAGCATAGGGGTAAAAATACCTATGAAGTACAAAGGAAAGTCATCCACCTCAAGATTTGGGGTGGGATCATAGCATGGAAGGCTAAGATTATTGGTATAGAGGAGATAGAGTGTGGAGTAGAGGAGATAGGATGGGAAATGAAGAAGAACGGTTGGATGAGAGAGTAAATTTTTCTTGCTCATGGAGAAAGGAAAATCATTTTTTGATAATGATGAAGACTTTAAGGTGAATTCCAATCTTTCATGTGTTATGAGAAGAATTATGGGAGCCCTTAACAAAGAAGAGCATGATCAAAGGGAGAATCTATTTCATGCTAGGTGCAAAATTCAAGATAAAGTATGTTGTTTAATCATTGATTTGCACTAATGTGTTGAGTAGTTCTTTGGTGGAATGTATGCAAATTCCAACAACAAAGCATCCTAACCTTTACAAGCTATAATGGCTCAATGAGACTAGAGAAATGATGGTCCTCAAACATGCAAGCATTTGGTTTAGTCTGGTATGTACAATAATGAATTGACTTGTGATGTTGTACCCATGTTGTTATATCATACTTTTTGGGGAGACCTTGGCAATTTGATAGGGATGTTGTGCACCACAAAAAATCTAAACAAATACACCTTAGTGATTGAAGGTAGAAAGTATGTTCTTGCACCTCTCACTCTATACAAAGTGAGTGAGGATTATCACGCTTTGAAGGAGCTTTTTGGGAGAAAATAAAGGTGGAAGCGGCAAAGGGTGATGGTGGAAGTTCCATTATTTTTCCAAGGAAAAGAGATTCCTTGTCTAAAAATAATGAGAATAGGTGCAAGATAGCAAAGACAAGCAAATGTTTAAGGGGTGTGGATGAGGGATGGTTTCTAGTATGCCATGTCAATACCTGTCTTTTATTACATGCTAACAAAAATACTAGCACTTTTCCTAGTATTGTTTCTTCTCTTTTCTAGGATTATGACAAGCAAGGAAAGGAAAATGTAGTAGTGGATGCTCTATCAAGAAGGTTTAGGTTGGTGACTACCTTGGCCTCCAGAATAATGGGATTTGAAATCTTAAAGGAATTCTTTCCTATGGATCCCAAACTCAAAGATACTTTTGATAATCTTACCCAAGGGAAACGGGTTGATAGTTTTCAATTGGTTGATGGTTTTTTGTTCAAGGATGGACGAGCTTGTATTCCTATGAGCTCATGGAGAAAGGTACTTGTCAAGGAGGGTCATAGTGGTGGTTTGATGGGACACATTAGGATACCCAAAACACTTGTCATTCTAAAGCATCAATTCTTTTGGCATAAGACGAAGCATAATGTAGAGCAAATTTATGGATAATGTCTCAATTGTAGGAATGTAAATCCACGACTCGGTCCCAAGGTAAGTATACCCCTCTCCTTACTCCTAGTGGCCCATGGATGGATATCTCCATGGATTTTGTGTTGGGTCTTCCTAGGACTAAAAAAGGACATGATAGCATATTCATGGTAGTGGATAGATTTTCTAAAATGACTCATTTTATTCCATGCTATAAATGTGATGATGTATCCCATGTAGCATCTTTATTTGTATCAATGTTCTTAAATAACATGGAGTCTCTCAATCCATTTTTAGTGGTAAGGATTCCAAATTTCTCAGTCACTTTTGGAAGAGGCTATGGGGTATATTTGGTACCAAACCTATGTTCTCTACTTCTTGCCACCCTCAAATGGATGCATAAATTTAAGTAGTCAATAGGACTCTTGGAAGTGTGCTTCGCTGCATAATTAGAGGGACCCCAACTACTTGGAAATATCATTTACCGTTGATTAAATTTGCATATAAATTGTGTTTCTACTCCTCTATTGAAATGTCACCATCTGAGGCATGTTGGCTTTAAACCTTTCTTTCTACTAACTAGGACTCATTGTTATGAGACTAGATTTCAAGAAAAGGGCAAAGGAGAGATTAGCATTCATAGCAAGGTTAAAAAGGTCATTGGAAAGAACAATTCTAAGGTGGCTATTCAAAAAGAATTGGGGGAGAAAGGAAGTGATATTCAACAAAAATAATTGGGTGTGGGTAGAGAGGTTTTGTCATATTTGATAAGGGCCCAAGAGGCGATGGACATTTGAAAGTACTCAAAAGAATCAACGACAATGCCTACATGATTGACTTGCCAAGTTAGTATAATGTTTATAATATCTTCAATGTTAGTGTTTTATCTCATTGTGTTGTAGGTGAATCTTTGAATTTGAGGATGAATCCTTTTCAAGAAGGGGAGGATGATAACATGCAAATTAGAGATGGCACCAACAAGAGTGGCACGTACCACTCAAGACCATTCACAAGGAGTCAACCAAACGATCTCCAAGACCTACAAGCAATGTTCATGAAAAAGGAAGTATTAGAGGAGCTTGAGGGTCACCAAAGAAAGGCTTACAATGTGAGAAAGGTCTATCAAGGAGTGAATAAGGAAGAAAAGAGGCCATGTGTGCAAATGACTACTACTTGAATTCAATGATTTAAAAAGAAGGCAACTAAACAAGGCCTTTTCTCATTAAGGGTAAAATTATAAAGAAAATATCTTCTTTTATTTACTTAGTATAAATAGTCATATTTTAACATTTGGAAGACTTAGACTATGTTGAACAATGAATTCTCAAATTTTAGTATCTCCTTAAAGAGCAAGTAGGAAGTAATTAGGGTGAACTCTTAGTAATGTTAGTTGACTTGCTTGCTTGATTAATTGAAGTGTTACCAATTTGTGGTTTTTGGTTTACTTCAATTGTTTTACTACGGTTTTATTTGGGTTGTTGAAATCAATAGGGAGGTGAAGGTTTAGTCCCTTAATGCCCATAATTTCAATAGTTTGAATTTAATCTACGTATCTTTTTATTTTGTTCCCTTTTCCCTTTCTTTCTTGTTTGATCTTTATCAAGTAGCTCATTAATATACTTGACCCTTACAAGTACCTTATACTAGAGGGTAAAACATTTCATAGACTTGACCCCTTCTAGTAGGCAATACATTACACACGAGGGTAGGATTTGTAATATGCTAGACCGCTTCTAGTGTGCTTTACGTTGTACATGAGGCTAAAATAGTTATCATGCATTACCCCTTCATGTAGATATTATTCACTCACAATAGGGTAAAATATAGAATTAGGGCTCAAAATTCTACTTACAAATCATAGGAACTTTTTAAGAGTTAAATGAATGCTAAGAAGCCCATAATTTTTCTTATGATGCTTGTCTTGCAAAACATACAATAGACTTTCATCAACATAAGAATCCTTTTCATGTAAATTAGTCAAACATGGTGTGTATATGTACATATGCTTAAAATCATGCAATTCAAGAGTATAAGATAAGAGAAGAGTAAAATCAATTCATTTGGAAATCATTCATTTCTACTCAACAACATTGTAGTAGAAACCCAAATTTTGGTTACGTGAAATCCATCTTAAAAGTTCACAATCTTTCATGATTTAAATAATTCACATCATACATAGCTTCAACATATATATATAAATCAACTCATAAAATAAACCTTCAATAGATATTCATGGTTAATTAATGAATACTTAAAGAATCTAAACTCAAATCATATTTATAATGCATAATAAAGTTTACCCATAAAGTATTCCACCTTAAAAATCTTGAGAATTTGTAAATTAGAAGGATTGGCTTCATGGGTGGAAGAATACCGATGAATGAAACCCATATACCTTAATCTCAGAGTTTTATTGAAGAAAGACTTGGGCTTGAATTGGGTTTGTGAAATTCCAAAGCAAGTTCTTATGATTCTTGAAGTTCAATGTGATATTTTGAAACAACCCCAAGAAGTGCCCAAACACATGCCTCGAAAGAGCCCAAAATCGTAATTTTCATATATCTCAACATCCATGCATGATATCAAAAATCCAACTTCATATTTTTGATCAGAAGGCAAAATTTAGTGGAAAATGGGTCTAACCTGGATTTTAGAGCAACTATATCAAAATTTAAAATTCCAAAAATTTGGAATTCTAGTATCTATCTGCAATGGTACCGCGATGCACCTCCATCGCGAGCCAGTGTTATTTTTCCATAGTTTTCGTGTTCGGTCCAAGACTTTTGGGTCTTGAGCCTAAGTCTTCTCATATGTAAAAACACCAATACTTAGCCATATTTTACCTTTATAACATACAAGACAATCCCTAATACCCTATCAAATACTTAGACAAATATTTTACTCAACATTAAGTGTTCTAAACTCATTCTAGATCTTAAGGATTACACTCAAGCTTCAGGTCTCCATTCCAATCTTCATCAAGAAATTCTCCAATGCTAAGATATGTGGGTTTCAACCATTGGGTCCTTTTACCCATGGTGCCCAAGCTTCCTTTTTACCTAAATTACTAGTTTCTATATTGATTTTACCTATGGGTTTTCTATTATGAATTTGACTATGAACTATGTTGGGGTTTTGTGAAAGTGTGACTGTTTGAGAATGTTTTGAGCTATAATAGCTCCTTAACAAAGATTTAAAATAAAATAGAATGGTCTTAAGTTACCCAACATCATTTCATACTTGTATTCACTTATTTTTGTCAAAAATCATGAGTTCATGTTACGCCATGAAAGCCAAATATCTAAAGTTCATAACTCAACTTAAGTCATGTTTGGGGACTAGTTCAATAATCTTAAAATCATGAATTTGATATTTAAACAAAATTAAAAAAATTTAGGATAAAAATCATAATAACTGAATTGTGTATCTAAAACTTGAAAATACAGACAAGATTAAATAACGCAAATCAGAAATGCTTGAATTAAAACCTTGATAAATATACTTAAATAATCATAAAATGTATGAATAACCATAATTTAAGCAAATATCAATTAGTATACAGTTATACATAAATCAAAGATTGAAAATTTTGTAATTCAAAATTTAGTTTAAGAAAAAGACTTCTTAGTTGAAACAAAACCAAGAATCAAAACCTACATACATTGCTTGATTAGCCTTGAAAAGATGAAGAGACTTGGTGGAGATCTTGAAGAATACTTAGTCTAAGTGTTGAGAGAGTTTCGGGAGAGCAATGTAGATCAGGGATTTGGTTTCTTTGAAGAGTGATGTAGAGACTAAGTAGAGGGGGTATTTATACTTATTTTGAAGGTTATAAGGGTCATTTAATCACTAAAATGTGGTAAAACATATGTGGGAAAAAGAGCATGAAATCATGTGGTGCAAAGGAACTTTTTGACTCACTTTTTAAAAAGAAGAAAGATGCAAAACACAACGGAGTGGGCATGGGACCTAGGTATGGCAGCATTATCCTTCCCCATGGTGCTATGGCATTGTATAGTATGGCCTCAAGTTGGGGTAAGGGCATGACAAAGGCTGCCCATGCAAGCCATGCCACAATGGCAAAGGAATAACTCCGAAACAAGTCAATAACGCAACCTTCACATACATCTTCATTTCGAATAATTTCAAATGCAAACCAAACTTTATCTTTAGTCTTAACTTTACATAAGAGTGCCCCAAAAATATTATACCAAGGATAAAACAATTGCCCTTCCAAAACCACCTTACATAACTAAACCAAGCTAATCGTTAAGATAACCTTCATATCAAATTTTTCTTAACTCAATAGGAACTCTCTTGAACATTATTTTTCATGTAATTAAAGGTTTAAAAACACTTGGTACATTACAATATCTTCCTCTTGGAATCATTTATCCACGAATGAGACAAGAGTAGTTTGAATGAATAAGAACTAAAATAGTGACTAAGAGCTTAACATGTCAAAATGTAAAATAAGGCTTACTTTCATGAAGAACTTATACAAATATCATAAAGTAACATCAAAATAATTATGCATGCTTAATAATTATAACATTGACAAAATGGTACATAATGAGGAATTCAGACTCGAGGAATAAAATTACCTAAACCTTAGGCTTGATTAGTTGGGAAAAGATGGGGATATTTCTTCATCATGTCTGCTTCAGCTTCCCATGTAGTACTCTCAACATGTTGGTTCCTCCAAAGCACCTTGATGGATGCCATATCCTTATTTCTTAACCTCTTGACTTGTCTATCCAAAATTTGTACCGGCACTTCTTCATAAGTCACATCCAATGGAACTATAGAACTATCTCCAACCTTTACAACATCTAATGGAACTATAGAAGTTGCATCACCAATGCACTTTCTTTAACATATATAGATGAAAATTAGGGTGAACCAACTCCATCTCATTAGGCAACTCTAGCTCATAAGCTACCTTTCCAACCCTTCTTAAAATTTTGTGAGTACCCACAATTCTTGGGCTTAACTTGCCTTTTTTGCCATAATGAACAGCATCCTTCATAGGTGAAACTTTGAGATATAGCCTATCTCTTACATCAAATTCAAGATCTCTCCTTCTTCATATCCGAGTATGACTTTTGTCGGCTTTGCGCCGTTTTCATTGTGTCTCTTGTCATCCTCACTTTTTCCATGGCCTCCAAGACCAAATCCAGGCCTAATAATGCCATTTCACCTGCCTTAAACTATTCTACTGGTGATCTGTATCGCCTACCATAAAGAGCTTGAAATGGAGCCATCTTGATGCTGTTATGATAGCTCTTGTTATATGTAAACTCAATAAGAGGTAAGTGATCATCCTAATTACCTTTAAATTCCAAGACACATGCTCTTAACATATCTTGTGATGTTTGAATGGTCCTTTCAGCTTGATCATCTGTTTGAGGCTGAAATGCAGTACTTAGCTTAACTTTGGTACCCAAATCTTATTGGAATGCCTTTTAAAAATGAGAAGTGAATTGAGGGCCACAATCTGATATTATTGACTATGGAAGACCATGTAATTGGACTAACTCACGAATATATAACTTTTTATAATCTTCAGCACTATCTGAAGTCTTAACCGGTAAGAAATGAGTTGATTTGGTTATACGATCCATAATCACCCAAATTGAATCATATTATTTTTGAGTCCGATGCAATCTAACAATGCTGTCCATATTGATTTCCTCCCACTTCCAAGTTGGGATTTCAATGTCTTGAGCTAGCCCACCGGGCCTTTGATGCTTGGCTTTGGCTTGTTGGCAATTTGGACATAGCCACAAACTTGGCTATGTCCTTTTTCATATTACCCCACCAATAGACTTCCTTCTAATCTTGATATATTTTGGTGCAACTCGGATGAATGGAATAAGATGAGTTATGAGCCTCTTGTAAGATCAAGGTTCTCAATCCATCTACATCTGACACACACAACCTGTCTTGGTATCTAAGGACACCTTCTCTTCCTTGTGAGGAAACCTCCACTTTCTTTTGTTCAACTAATTTCTTTAATTCCATCAATGTAGGGTCAAGGTCTTGCTTTGACTTCACATCATTAATCAAAGATGGTTGAGACCCATCATGAACAAATATGCCACCATTATTAGTACCTTCCAACCTAACACCCAATCTAGCTAACTGATGGACTTTCTTTGGCAACTGTTTCTTTTGACCCTCAATATGACTCATACTATCCATGGTTATTCTACTCAAAGCATTGGCCACCATATTGGCCTTCCCTGGATGGTAGTGGACACTCATATCATAGTCTTTGAGAAGTTTAAGCCATGTCTGTTGCCTTTGATTCTAGTCCCTTTGAGTGAACACATACTGCAAGCTCTTGTGATCAGTGAATACATCCACGTGGACCCCATTGAGATATTGATGCCAAATTTTTAGAGCAAATGCTACTGCTGCCAATTTAAGGTCATGAGTTGGATAATTGCGCTTATGCACTTTCAACTGTCTAGAAGCATAAGTTATGACCTTATTATTTTGGATTAACACACAACGTAACCCAGCCCTAGATGCATCATAATATACCATAAAACCATCCAAACCATCTGGAAGAGTCAATATTGGAGTTGAAGTCAGCTTATCTTTCAATGTCTGGAAACTCTTCTCACATTCATCAGACCATACAAACTTGGATTTTTTCTGGGTCAATTTGGTCAAAGGGGATGCGATTGCAGAAAACCCTTCTACAAATTATTGGTAGTAACCTGCTAAAGCTAAAAAACTGCTTATGTCAGATGGAGTTAAGGGTCTAGGCTAGTTTCACACCGCCTCAGTCTTCCTTGGGTCCACCATAATACCTTTATCAGTCACCATATAGCCAAGGAAAGAGACTTCTTTTATCCAAAATTCACACTTGTTGAATTTGGTGTATAATTTCTCATTTCTCAAAGTTTAAAGGACTGTTCTCAAATGTTCCTCATGCTCCTTGTCACTTTGGGAGTAGACTAGTACGTTATCAATAAAGACCATAATAAAAATATCAAGGTAAGGTTTGATGACCAGATTCATAAGATCCATAAATATAGTTGGCCCATTTGTCAATCCAAAAGACATCAGTAAAAACTCATAGTGCCCATACATTATTCTAAAAGCTGTCTTAAGAATATCAATTTCCCTAACCTGCAACTGGTGATACCTAGAATGAAGGTCGATCTTAGAAAANCGCTTTACCATCATGAATAAGACTCTACTAGATGTGGTATGTAGATTGAAGGTCGATCTTAGAAAAATATCTAGCTCCTTGTAGCTGGTCAAATAAATCATCTATCCTCGAAAGTGGGTACTTACTTTTAACGGTGACCTTGTTGAGTTGACGATAGTCAATGCACATTCGGAGTGACCCGTCCTTCTTTCTTTAAAATTGAACGGGAACACCCCATGGAGATCTATTAGGCATAATAAATCCCTTCTCCAATAAATCTTTCAACTGATCCTTAAGTTCTTTCAACTCCACTGGTGCCATCCTTTAGGGTGGAATAAAGATAGGTTTGGCACTTGAAAGGAGGTCTATGGCAAAATCAATTTCCCTTTCAGGAAGAATACCAGGAAGATCTTCGGGAAACACATGGGGAAACTCATTTACTATAAGAATTGACTCAAGAGAGTGAACCTTAGAAGACACATATCGAACCCTAACTATATGATAGACACACCCCTTAGATATCATCTTACGAGCTTTAGGATATGAAATAAACCTACCCTTTACCACAGAATCTTGCCCTTCCCACTCAAACAAGGGTTTATTAGGAATATGGAATTTAACTTTACGGGTTCAACAATCTGTGGTGGCATAAGAGGCATGCAACCAGTACATACGACGACATCAAAATCTACCATAAATAATTCAATAAGATTGCATAGAAGAGTCTTATGCATAATAGACACAAGAACATTTTTATAGACTCTTTTAGGAACTATTGACTCACCCACGGGAGTAGACACAAGAAAAGTGTCATACAAAATTTTGGGACTTAAATTGAACATATTGGCAAGGAAAGGGGTCACAAAGAATAAGTTGGCACCAGGATCTAACAACACATAAACATCAAAATCAAACACTTTCAACATATCCGTTGATAATATTTGGCTGATCTTCCACCTCTTGCCTCCCATGTAGTGCATAGAACCTATTGTTGCGAGGACCACCACTATGTTGCACAACTTGTGGCTTTTGGTCTGCCTATACATCTGTCCTATGCGGGTGAATACCCTTACCCTTATTATGAGCCTCAGGGCAATTTACAATTTTATGACCTAGTTGGCCACATGCAAAACAACTGCCCAACTCCCAATAGCACACACCACCATGGTTCTTACCACACTTTTTGCATATTGGCCAAGCTTGAGCATGGCCACCACTTTGTTGACCCTTAGCATGTTGAAATCGATCATTACTATGCCTTTAGTTGAGGCCATTCGAAGACCCTTGTTATTGGAACCTTTGGTTTTGATGACCTCGGTTACAATCACCACCATTATGACCTTGATACTCACCATCATACCTCGGCCTCTTACCATCATTTTTCCTCAGCTTATGAATCTTCTTTTGCTCAAGTTGCTCGGCATAAATCATATGCCGAGAAAAATCCATGTCTTGGATTAGTAGAGTAGTTTGGCATTCTTCATTGATGAGGTTGGAGACTCCCGAAACAAACATATTCAACCTAGCCCTAGGATCAGATACTAACATAGGAGCATATTTAGAGAGTGTTTTAAATTTTAGTGAGTACTCACGAACGCTCATCGACCCTTGCCTCAAGTTCGTAAACTCTTTCATTTTGGCTTCTCTTAATTCAAGAGGGAAAAAGCGGTCCAATAACGCAGCCTTGAATTCTTCCCAATCAATTGGAATACTAAGCACTCTTTCAACTTCCCACTGATTATACTAAATCTGGGCAAGGCTTTTAAGTTGGAAAGTCTCCAACTACGCCTTCTCCTCTGATAACACACTCATAATCGAGAGAACCTTGTATACCTCATCAATGAACTCCATGGGATCTTCATCAATTCAATTTCCATAAAATTCTGGCAGGTTCATATGGGTGTAATCTCTCACCCTAGCTACTTGGGTGGGAGCTTGAGGTGGAGCTTGCATAGCCTGATTGGCAACCATTTGAGCAAATAATGAGATAACATTCCTGAACTCGGCGTGGGACATATTACCCTCTTCTAAAGTTTGAGGAACTCACAAACGGGAATATTTCTTCTTGGCGGCATTTTCTACAGTGCAACGAACAAGTCATTAGAAGGAAGGATATCTTAAGTTACTCTAAGGCACAATTTGATTTAAACAAAGAAGTGAGACAATCCTAAACATCTCATATTCTCCTATTCATAGTTGTGGCGCGCTTCACCATCATGAATAAGACTCTACTAGATGTGGTATGTAGATTTCCAAGGGTCATTTTAAAACCATATGCTCTGATACCAAGCTTGTCACGACCCAAACCTAGGGCCTAGGTGTGATACGGCGAATGAGAACCCGAAGGTCCCCAAACAAGCCTCTTAAATTATAATTGCACATTATAAGTTTAAATGGTAAATGACAAATAGATGACAATGAAATATGAGGAATGGGACTAAGGGACAACTTGTAACCATAAGCGGAAGCATAAGTTAAATAGTTTAAAACATACCAAGTGTAGCAATAGTCCAAACACACCTCTAAACAAGTTGTAATCATAAGCGGAAGCATAAGTTAAATAGTTTAAAACATACCAAACATAGTAATAGTCTAGACACACCTCTAAACAATGACAATAAACAGAGCCAAGAATACAAGTCTAGGCTCCTCAATACTAAGTCAAAATGAAAGTACATCATATATTTGAATAACAAAGCTTGAAGATAAAGGTTCTATTTTGGATGAATGGGAACTCACCAAAGCTCAAAGTCTTCACGAGCAATCTAGCCACGCAGAGGAGGATTTGGTAGATCGTCTGTCCCTATATGATTATAGTATGTAAGCATAAAAGTGGTTAGTACTTTGGAATGTACTAAGTATACGGGTATGCAATGCAACAAGTAAATATAATAACAAAGAATACTTACCCAATATAAGAAACTCCAAGCTTAAACAATATATTCAGTTCCAAAGTAAAGCATAAAATAATGCCATGAAAATGCATAGAGAAGCAACATAAGCAAATAAGTGTGGGAATAAGACCATAACTGACAAAACTATATGAGCTATAATATGGAATACCAATGTCATACTCCACACCGGCCAAAGAGCGAGTCAACTTGCCAGGGTATAACTCCAAAAACGAAAATACTAAATGAATCTACTAGTCAAAAAGCCTAAAAAGGCATAATCAAAATATCCTATGGTGGCACGTAGTTATGAGATTAAAACCTTTATATAAGACCCCTTAGGTCGAGTCCCACTCCTAACTCATTCGGTCCAAGTAAAAATTCCACGGAAATGGACAATGCATATTAGAAATAATCAAACTTAATTTAGTTCCGAAAGTCATAACTTGTAAAATAAATCCTATTCAAACTTGTACCAAGAATAGCTCCTTAACAAAGATTCAAAATGAAACTGAATGGGTCTTAAGTCACCCAATATCATTTCATACTTATGTATACTTATTTTAGTCCAAAATCATAAGTTCATATTATGCCATGAAAACCAAATATCCAAAATTCATAACTCAACTTAAATCACATTTGGGAGTGGTTCAATAACCTTTAAATCACAAGTTATATATTGAAACAAAGTTATAATAATCATCGGAACATTTTAGGATAAAATCATAATAACTCATATGTGGATCTAAGACTTGAAAATATAGGTTAGCTTAAATAATGCAAATTTAAAATGCTTGAATTAAGTTATGTAAAGCCTTGATAAATATTCATAAATAATCATAAAATATATCAATAACCATAATTTAAGCAAATATCGATAATTATACAATTATACATAAATCAAAGATTGAAAATTCGTAATTCTAAATTTAGTTATTCGAAGAGGACTTCTTGGTTGAAAGGAAACCAAGAATCAAATCCACATACCTTGCTTGATTAGCCTTGAGAAGATGAAAAGACTTGGTGGAGATCTTGAAGAATACTTAGCCTAAGTGTTGAGAGAGTTTTGGGAGAGCAATGTATATTAGGGGATTTTGTTTCTTTGAAGAATGATATAGAGACTAAGTAGAGGGGGTTATTTATATTGATTTTGGGGGGTTATAAGGGTCATTTAATCACTAAAGATTAGTCAAAAACATGTAGGGGAAAGGGCATAAAATTAGGTGGTGCAAAGGGGCTTTTTGACTCACTTTTAAAAAGAAGAAAGATGTCAAACACAAGGGAATGAGCATGGGACCTAGGTATGACAGCATTATCCTTTCCCATGGTGCTATGGTATGGTATGGTATGGCCTCAAGTCATGCTAAGGGCATGCCAAAGGCTGCCCATCCAAGCCATGCAATAATGACAAAAGAATTACTTCCAAATAAGTCAATTACGCAATCTTCACATATACCTTCATTTCGAATAATTCCAAACTCAAACCAAACTTCATTCTTTTTTAGTCTTAACTTCACATAACATTGCCCCCAAAATATTACACCAAGGATAAACCAACCGCCCTTTCAAGACCACCTCAGCAATCAAATAACTAAATCAAGCTAATCGCTAAGATAACCTTTCAAATTTTACTTAACTCAATAGGAATTCGGTTGAACATTATCACAAAAATATAGGCTTAAAAACACCTGGTACATTACAGGTTACTCTCCATAAAAGAAAAAAAACTACAAGTAGTGGTCAGTACGAATAAAATATATTGAGTGGGTATCATGGTGCGACTCAATATAAAAACTAAGAATAACTATAAGTCAACTTATAAGTGATAGCAGGAAATCAACTATAGCACTTAATGATAGAAGTCAACAAGCAATAACTATAAGTGACAACACAATAAAATAAGCACATAATTAGTCATTAATATCAAGAACACACATAGGGACTCAAGGTTATATACCATGCTTCTTTTGGGAAATAGGTTCTTTGAGATTGAGTATGTTAAACCATTTTTATATGTTTTCTTAAATGTTATCTTGTTGGAACTTGACACTCGATCCAAATAGATCATGGCAGAATGTGGTATCTGATCCACTAATATCATGTCAAAACATGACACCCGATCTTAATATACTTAATTCATCATTCTTTATCATTACTTTTTACTTCATTAACAATGTTTTCTCAAGCCTTCTATATTCAAAGCATCACTTTGATATAACAAGTTCAAGATTATAGATTTTATAGTCTTAGGATTGCAGACTAAATACAACAGTATATCAATCATCCAAACCCTAATAATGTCATAAAAAAATTCATGTAAATAATTAATGAATATCAATCACTATTAAGATTCTCTTTGTTATATGGAATAAACCATAACCTACATCAAATTCGATGAATCGAAGCCAAGCTAGCCAATTCACCAATGTTTTCCCTCTTCAATGCCTCAAAACATTTCAAATCTATCAAATATATAATATTTAAGAAAATGAGTTCGTAGACACTCGTGTTACTACATGTCTAGCATACCAAAAAATTCCCCCCATTTTATAATCAATTTCCTAAATCTCAAGTGTAGGGTTAAGTCTTAATTCGTTTAAATAATATAACTCTAATAATATTTATATAATACAAACATGTCTAGCATACCAAAAAATTCACCCCATTTTATAATCAATTTCCTAAATCTCAAGTGTAGGGTTAAGTCTTAATTCGTTTAAATAATATAACTCTAATAATATTTATATAATACAAAACACCTAATTACTTATTTCTATATATCAAATTACAATGTGATAATTATTAGAAAAATTTGACAAGGAAGAAATGTCACGATCGATAACGAAGCAATACATATGCTGGAAACTAGTGCAGATCTTAATCTACTCACCCCCTAAGTCATTATTAATACCTTGTTATTATTGTCCAATCATAGACTCTATCATTAGTCCCTTAATATGCACAACTTTACTTTTACACAAAATAAATGTTTTGAAAACCTCAGAATTAGTAATAACTATTAGAAATTATTTTTATAGTGTGAAGAACCCACTTACAGCCGCATCAATAGAATAGCTCCTGAATCCAATTTGTTACTCTATCATTTCAGTGACAACAAACCCCTTAATTGATGAATTTACACTCTATTAAGTATTTAAAAGTTCCAATTTCAAGATCTTACCTGAATGCAATTGCTTTCGTGTAACAAGCATAAGTAGGTTTCTTCCTCTTTTTCTCTTTTCTTTTCTTTTCTAAATTAATTAAGTACTAAAAGTGACTAATCTCATTAATTCTATTTTAATATATATTGGTCAAGGGGCATAGGGTATTAAATAAATTATTACTTTAGTCCACTACTAAATTAATTATCTAAAATTTTTACTCACCTAAATAATCTTAATTAGTAAATAGTCTAAAATATTCATAAAAAATTTCTAGATGAATCTTTTGTGGAATGTCCTCAAAATAACCTAATGGGTCATTACATCAAATAATTATCCATTGTTCGCCCCCAACTGATCAAAAGAAAAGTGAGGAAAAGGTGCCTAAATCAATGAAAAGAAGTAGATATCATTCACGCATATTCGCCTCAATCTCCCAAGTAGACTTCTCAACCGAACGATTGTTCCACTAGACCTTCACTGACGCAATCTCCTTTGTCCTCAACTTGCAAACCTCTCTATCTAGAATAGCTACTGACTCCTCCTTATAAGAAAGATTCTCATCAAATAGGACTGAATCCTAGCAAATAATTTAGTTTCCATTATCATAATATTTCTTCACCATAGATACATGAAACATAGGGTGTACTCTAGAAAAACTTGGAGGTAAAGCCAATTAACAGGCCACCTCTCCCATTCTTAAAAACTTCAAATGGTCCGATATATCTCGAACTTAGATTACCTTGCATACCAAACCTCACCATACCCTTCATGGTTGAAACCTTTAATAACACTTACTCTCCCTCCATAAACTCCATGTCCTTAACCTTTTGGTATGTATACTCCTTCTGCTTATTTGAGCAGCTAGAAGCTTCCCCTGAATGAATTTTACCTTCTATAATGATTCCCTCAAAAGATTAGTATTCCAAGGTCTCACCTCAAATACATCAAACCAACTAATGGGAGACCTATATTTCCTTCCATATAATATTTCAAATGGAGCCATGTCAATACTCGAGTGGTAACTATTATTATATAAAACTATTCTAAGGGTAACAATTGGTCCTAGTGACTACCAAAATCTATCATGTACGCGTAAAGCATATTCTATAGTACTTGAATTATCCTCTTGGACTGCCATCGATTTGAGAGTGTAATGCAATACTAAGATCCAATCTAGTACCTAGTTTATCTTGCAAGGTTGTCCAAAAGTTAAAAGTAAACTGCATACCTCTATCTAATATAATGGATATTGATGCTCCATAAAATCAAACAATCTAACTGATATAGAGTTTGGCTAATACCTCAGAACTATAAGTCACCTTGACTAGAATGAAGTGCAAACACTTAATTAACCTATGAACAATCACTCATACCAAATCAAACCTACCCAATGTATTTGAAAGAACAACCACGAAGTCCATTGCAATCTTTTCATACTTTTATTCAGGAATGGGCATTCTTTGAAGTGTCCCTTCAACCCTTTAGTGATCATACTTTATGTGATGGAAATTAGGACACTAGGCAACAAAATTATCAATATCATGCTTCATTCTACTCAACCAATAATGTTTCCTTAGATCATGATACATGTTGGTTGTACCAGGATATATGGAGTACCTTGAACTATGAACATTTACAAGAATAATCTGAATCAAATCATCAACATGATGCACACATGCCTGCCCCTTAATCCTCAAGATGTCTTCCTTATTAAGAATAACTTCCTTTTCTCTTCCCTGCAAGTCCATATCACAAATTCCACTCAACTTCTCATCATCAAACTGCTTTTCTTTAATCTTGTTAAGAAAAAAAGATTTCGCCTCCACATAGGTTAAAAATCCTCCTTTATAAATTATTTCCATCTTTATAAAGTCATTAGCTAGAGTTTGAAACTCTCTAGCCAATGGGTGTTTAGAAACCTCCAGATGGGTTAAACTTCCCATGCCTCCTACTTTTTTGCTCAAGGTATCAACCACAATATTAACCTTTCTAAGATGATAGAGAATAGTAAAAACATAGTATTTGGTAATTTCATCCACTTTATTTGCCTCAAGTTTAAGTCCTTCGGCATCAATACATGCTATAACCTATATTTATTTGTATATACTTCACATTTGACACCATATAGATGATGCCTCCACTATTTCAATGCGAATACAATAACTTTTTCTGTATTCTTGATAAACCAACTTTGTTGTTGTGACACCCCATAACTCCATACTCATAGGTATCTATGTTGCAAGTCTTATTTTTATATATGGGAAGTGTATTAGGGTCATGAGAGACTTTTAGTACTTAGACGAGTTCAAGACTTTCCTATAAATTGAGTTTTGGGTGTTGGGTTGTGCAATGGTCAACTTTAAATGATCATACCTTTTTAGCACTTAAAGATCTGGATGACCCATGACATACTAAATGAAAGTCCTTTGAGTTAGCTTTTCAATCCAACTAGTTTCACCTTATTTAGAGTTCGGAGTCAAATGTTATGGTCATTTTACTGAGGATTGCCAGTGCAGAGTTGCACTACAAAACCTCTGCTACAGGGTCGTAGTGTGGGCTACGGGTTGTAATGTGACTCGTAGAAAATTCTAGAAACTCTGAAATTAACCCAAAGGGTTATGGGAGGGGTCTTACGAGTCGTAGTACTGGTCACGACCCGTAACAGGGTTCGTAAGGAGCATTTGACAACTTTTTAGGAAGGGTTATTTTGGTTCTTTTCTAGCCTTTTTAAGCCCCAGATTGACGTTTTAATACTCATTTAAAGTCCCAAACTCTTCAGTTCATCATTTTATTGCCAAATACTCTCTCTAAAACCCTCTAAGACTTCTCCAAATAATTTTAAATCCCCCATTCAAATTGAAGGATTTCCAGGACAAGCTTTGGATTTCAAGAACCCACTCCAAGCTTCAAATCTTCCTCAACTTAATTTCAAGAAATTCAAGGTTTAAGGTATGTGGGTTTCATCCATTGGGTCCTTTCACCCATGGAGCCCAATCTTCCTTTTTGTGAAAATTTCATGATTTTAAGTTATATTACTTATGGGTATCTCTTATTATGAAATATGAGCATAAATTATGTTGGGGTTCTATCAAATATTGTTGATTACACATGAATACCTATTTTAAGCTTATACTATGAGTTGATTTTTATCTATTGAGACTATGCATGATTCAAGCTATGAAATCTATGACCTATTATGAACTTTTGTGTAACACCACACACCTTACAATACTAGTACTAAGTAAATGAAACATGCTATGGCTTGGTCAAATTAGCCCTTTTTGTTAAAGTGCTTGAATCTCATTGTAGAGGGCAATATGTGTGTCTAACGCGGAAGAGGGTTTAGTGTAAATAAGTTTTAAGTAAAACTGAGGGGATCATGACCCTAAACAAAGAGAGATAATTGAGGTTCTTGTAGGACTTAGGAAGCTAGCTGGTGAGTCACCTACTTGCTTAGCTTAAATTTGCTAGCTAAACAAAGACGAGGCCCGACGTTGAATTTATCCAAGTCCAATTATGAATAAAGTCCGTGTTAAGGGTGTAACTTTAGCCCATGTTTTAGCATTATTAATGGACTTTATTTTCATTCCAAGAAGAATATAAAAAGGGTCCAAATACATCACAACCTACTTGACTAATTTGGCCCAAACTAAGTGAAGAGGAATTTGGAAAATGGGCAGCCAAGGCCCATCAACTTGGAGACCCATTTAGGCCCAAGTGTAAGGGTCAAGTTGCTGCATCACTAGCTTGCTAATATATGATAATATCTGGTCAAACGGCAAAGGCAAAGTCGGCCAAAGTGAGCCTTTAAAAGGGCTCAAAAACAGCACCTTAATTCATTTCACTTTGGAGCAACTTTCAGCTTTCCAAAAAAACACTTTTCTCTCTTTACTTCACTTCACAAGGCAGCCAAACCAACCCTCTATGGTTCTTGGAGAAGTCCTATATCTTGAAGGCTGAGGTAAGCAAGTTTAGTTATGTGTTTAGTATGGTTTTCTTATGTAAAACAAGAGGATAAGTGTTTTTACAGTCCGCGAAAGTGAGTTCTTATATGATATTGTAATTGTGTTCTTGATTGGAACTTGTGGGCTAATGGATGGGAGGCTATTGCCTCATGTCCTTCATGATTGCTTGGGTACTGTTCTAAGACTATTTTAAGGCTATTTTTGTGTATAAATGTTTGGAGGACAGTTTGGTTAAAGTTGGAATAGGTTTGGAATTGTCGACGTCGAAATGTAGCGAAGGGGTGTAACGTTATGCCGCCCATTTGTATGTTGTGTAGAATTATTATGTGTTGTGCTTTGTGGAGTGTTGTAAGGCTGTTGTAAGGCTGTTATGGCACTAACACAGGCTGCACATGATATGTATATTGGTATGTGTATTAGAAAATACGATTAGGGGCGGAAAGGTTGAAAGAATACGCTCGGGTTTATAACTATACGCTTGCTGCCCGTGTGTTTGTTTTTTTATGAGATTAGGCTTCCAAGATGTGTCTATTAGCTGCTAATGCTAGTTTTATCACCTACTATATTGTAGGTAGATATTTCGAGGAAGGGAAGGTTATCTCGAGGTAATAGTGAGGTCGTACAACGAGGTATATAAGGCTACTTGATTTTAGTACATGATTTCACAATATAACTAAAGGTGGTCTCTTATCCTAAACTAGTGCATAGTTTCATTTGAGTTGTTGCTTCATATACATTATTTTCTACCATACATATTCAGTACATTATCTCATACTGACGTCCCTTATGAGGGACCTGATGTGTCTTCACTCTTTCACATATTCATATGCTCCCATACATAGTCATCTTCAAATCTACATACATACGTTGATACCAAGTTACATAGGTTCTTGTTGCTAAATAAAGTTCACAAGTTGTTTCATCTCACACACATTTCATTATTTGTGTAAGGTACTCTTTTAATTGTCCTTTGCCTTTTATGATTCTCTACATGTCACATGCTACATATAGAGCCCTATAGCTCCAATATTGTGACCACCAAAAGAATCATCTCAAAGGTAATTAAAAGGTAAAGTATATTGCTTATTGATGGGTGGTAACCCGTTATGTTTCATACTTTAGACAACGTGGCCCCAACAGCCTAGTCATATGCATTTCCTTTTGGCTTGTTATTACTGTTTACTTTCTTAAAGGCATGTTGAATCTAGGAATCCCTTATAATATGTATAGAAAGCGTAGAGATACAGGTTAGTTCTCCCAAGCCTTATCGACAACGGGTACCAGTCTGTCTTAACGGGAGTGAGGGCGTGACATTTTGATATGAATTACATTATACCCATGATGGGGTTTTACCATGATGTTGATGGGCTGATTACATGGCTTTAAGATGCATTGATTTCACTATTTCATGATCCATACTCTTGCATTTGCATGATTTGAGCAAGTGTCCATATATACCTACCAAGTATTTGATAAAATTACATGACAAGATTCTCAAGCTTTTGATAATCTATTACATGTTTTATAAGTCAAGTGACTTCATGATGATTAAGGGCTTTTAAGTATGTAATGAATTCATGAAAAGTATTTATGATGTTGCAAATATCAAGTTAAACCTTATTTCACGATTTCTACCTCTTGTGAGCCATTCATGTTAAAGCAAGGGTTCATGTATGATTATGATCTGTTCTCATGTTATTATGTTACCATGTTTAGATTGCCTTGGCAAGTAGACCACACCTTTTCGAGGGGGTGTCATGGCTCATTCACCTTGTCGAGGGGGTGCCATGCCTCGGTCACCTTGTCGAGGGGGTGCCATGCCTCAGTCACCTTGTCGAGGGGGTACCATGCCTTGGTCACCTTGTTGAGAGGGTATCATTCCTTGGTTACCTTGTTGAGGGGGTACCATACCTCGGTCACCTTGTCGAGGGGGTGTCATGCCTCGGATTTCAAGTTGTAGCTCGCTCGGTCTATGTCAATTAAGGTCTCTTCCTACTCATGTATTATGTACTATGCAAATTGAAAGTTTTACAATAATGTTTTATTACAAGCATTGATCATGCATACCGTGTTGAGATTATATAGGTCCATTGCTTATGATTATGCATTTTAATTATATTGGCTTATATCTTTATTGCATTGCATCCCGCATACTTAGTACATTCAAAAGTACTAATGCAATACTCTATGCCTATATGATTTCACCATGTAGGAATTGGAGCTCTTTTTGATCCTCCTCCTCCACGTGGCTAATTTGGTTCTCTAAGAAAGCTTTGGTGAGTCCTCAACTTCGAGGATGATATCTACTTTATTTCATGCTATGTTGAGACCTATTTCCTATGTTGGATTCATATTATTATGAGGGTGAGCCCGGGAAGTGTCTTGGACCCCGCTCCATTCCAAAGTAGAGATGTTGTTGGATATTAAGTTTGTATATGCTTTCAATCTTGACTCTTCTTATGAATTCTATGTTTATGAAAAATATTCCCTTAGTCCCTTGACTTTTGTTATTGCTTATTTTGCTTTCGCAACCAAGGATGTGTGCATGTTACAAACAAGAGGCTTGTTTGGGTTGTCTTTGGACTTCTTATTTCTTCGTGTCACGTCTAGGCCCTAAGGTTGGGTCATTATAGGCACCAATGCTAAATCACGTGTGGCATGGTTATGTTTCATGCACCTTCAATTTAATTGAAGCATATTCAATTAGATTCCTCTCTTGCATTAATGCTGCACCTAAAATAGAATAAGACATATCCCAATAAATAATGAAATTCTTACTTTCTATCGTTAAGGGAAGAATCAGTGCAGTAGTCAACAATGTATTGAGTTTCAGAAAACTCTCTTTGTACTCATGTGTCCACTAATATGAAACATCTAAAGGTGGTCTCTTATCCTAAACTAGTGCATAGTTTCATTTGAGTTGTTGCTTCATATACATTATTTTCTACCATACATATTCAGTACATTATCTCATACTGACGTCCCTTATGAGGGGGGAACCCAGCGGGACCCCAGACAAGCCTCTTAGCACATCAATTGCACATCCTTGGTCGTGAAAGCAAAATAAACAACAACAAGAGATATAAACAAAAGGAAGTGAGACTAAGGAAGTCTTCATATTCATAAAAGCATAAAGAGTCAAGCTTATGACATAAGTCTATATCAAAATATCCAACAACACCTCTAACGTGGAAGGGAGCAGGGCCAAGACACTTTTCGGGCTCACCCTCACAGTAACAAGTGTTCAACATAAAAAAGTCTCAAAGTAGCATGAGTAACATAGATAATGTCCTCAGACTTCAGGACTCACCAAAGCTTGCTTCAAAGGATTGTACTAGCTAGTGGAGGAGGATGATCAAATGGAGCTTCGCTTCCTACATGGTAGTATCATGTAGGCATAAAGTATGCGTTAGTACATTTGAATGTACTAAGTATGTAGGATGAAATTCAACAAGACATAAGCCAATATAGTCAAAATGCATAATCATAGAAAAAAGGTAGGTATAATCTCAACATGGCATGCATGATTAATGCTTGAAGTAAAATTATGCATAATACGCAATACATGTGTCGGAGGAGACCTTAATCGACATAGACCAATAGCTACAACTTGGAATCCAAGGCATGAAACCCCCTCGGTCAGGTAGAATAGGCATGACACCCCTCGACTAGGTGTGATTACATGCCAAGGCAAACTAAACATGATAACACGAACTAGATGGATCTACTAGTATAACTAGGGTAATAATAATAATCCTGTGGTGGTACATAGTTTAGAGACAAAAGAATTTATGTAAGGACCCCTTGAATTGAGCCCCTATCTTAAGCCTCAATCGGTGCTAAGTCTAATCAGCATGGAATATTTGAAATAATCATAACTTGTATAAGTTGTAAGAAACATGAAACAAGATTGGAGTAGCTCTTGAAACATGCTTGACCTCTGTTAGTGAGCCTAACTTGAAATATGAGAGTAGATCATAATCATACATGAACCCTTGCTTAAAATTTAATGGCTCAAAAGAGGTAAAATCCTTGAAATCGGGCTTAACTTGTAACTTGTAAAATCCTAGATAATTTTCATGAAGTTAATACATACTTGAAAGCACTTAATCATCATATAGTCGCTTGACTTGTAAATTATGAAATAGATCGTCAATAACTTGAGAATTCATGACTTGACATTTTACCAAACACATGGTGGGTTTATGATACGTGTTCAAAATCATGCAATTCAAGAGTGAAATAGGAGTAAACCTAATGCAAATCAACCTACCAACATGTAGTAAAACCCTCATGTAGAGCACCTTGAAATCCATCATCAAAACTTGTAATAGATCATAGCTTCATAGCTCAAAACATGCATAGTCTCAATAGACAAAATAAATTCATGGTTTAAGCTTGGAATAGATAGTCATGCATAATAAATCAACATTTCATAAAACCCTAACAGAATTTAATACTCATAACCTATAATAAGAGATACCCGTAGATGATACAACTTGAAAACATGAAATTTTCATAAAAACGAAGATTAAGCTCTATGGGTGGAAGGACCCAATTGATGAAACCCACATACCTCAAACTTGGGTTTTCTTGGATTGAGCTTGAAGGAAATTTAGAGCATGAAGTGAATTCTTGAGTTCCAAAGTTACGCTTGAAATCCTTGAAATTTGAATAAGATATTTGGTTAAGTCTTGGAGAGGTTTTTGTGAGGGTTTTGAGTGATATAGAGTTGAAAAATGGCTAAGTATAGGTGTTTTCACACATAAGTGGGCATGGGGCTATGACCCCAATGCCTTTAGCTGACATAAAAAAAATTAGGAAAAATATGTACTAGTCCACATCTTATATGCGATGCAAACCCAACGCGAAGGAAACTTTTGCACTACTCTGCGTCTCTAGCTTGTCACGGCCAAGGTGCAAATGCTCTCTGGAATTCAAAATTTTGCAAAAATTATTGTTCACCACGGGTCCTCTAAAATTTGGGTTATACCCATTTCCCACTAAAATTTGCCCCTTGATCAAGAATATGAATTCAGATTTTTGATATTATGCACAGATTTTGAGATATATAGAAATTACGATTATGGGCATTCTGAAGCACAAATTTTGGAGCATTTCAATACCTCCCCCTTGGAAACACTCATCCTTGAATGTTAAAGATATCTACATAAAAGAAGTAATCATGAAGATTTCAGCCTGACATGAATGAAATAAATGCATTTAAACATCATTCTCAAAATGTCTCAACTTGAGTGTCAAAAATCACCATAAACTTGTTACCATGAACATGAATGCATGCAAAATGACCTAAGGACTGAAACTTAAGAGTTAAAGTCATATAAAGGACTTAAATTAGTACCTTTAGCTTGAGTAGAGTGGAAGAGATAGAGGTTGAGCTTTTTCATGTCTGCCTCGATTTCCCATGTGACACTTTCGACTTGTTGCTTCCTCCAAAGGACTTTGAGGAAGCTACCTCTTTGTTTCTCAACCTCTTCACTTGTCTATCCAAGATCTCCACTGGGACCTGCACATAGGTCAAATTATCTTCCACAATACTTACAACATCCTAGGGCACTATAGCACTTGGGTCACCTACACACTTTCTCAACATAAACATATGGAAGACCGGATGAACCATATTCATCTCCATAGGTAACGCCAACTCATATGCCACCTTACCCATACTCCTCAAAACTTTATAAGGACCCATAAACCTTGGGCTTAATTTCCCTTTCTTACCAAACCGGACCACACCCTTTATTCGTGACACTTTCAAGTAAACATAATCACCAACCTTAAACTAAAGATCTCTTCTCCTCACATCGAAATAAGACTTCTGTCTACTTTGGCATGTTTCCAATCTCTTCCTTATCAACCTCACCTTCTCCAAAGCTTCCATGACCAAGTCTGGACCTAGCAAAGCCATCTCCCCCATTTGAAACCACCCAATTGGGGATCTACAATGCCTATCATATAGAGCTTCAAAAGGAGCCATACCAATGCTTGAGTGGTAGCTATTGTTGTAAGCAAACTCAATAAGTGGAAGATGTTTATCCCAACTACCCTTAATCTCCAAAACACAAGCTCTAAGCATATCCTCAAGAATTTGGATAGTCCTCTCGGCTTGGCCATCCATTTGAAGATAAAAAGTTGTGCTAAGCTTGACCTTGGTACCAAGACCTCTTTGGAAGGACCTCCAAAAGTGTAGAATTTGGCACCACGATCAAAACTGATAGACAAGGGCACCCCATGTAATATAACCAACTCATGTATATACAACTTGGCATAATCTTCGGCCCCATAAGTGGTCTTGACCAGTAGGAAGTGAGCTGACTTTGTTATTTTATCCACAACAACACAAATAGAGTCAAAATGTTTCCTAGTCTTAAGCAACCCAACCACAAAATCCATGTTGATCTCTTCCTACTTCTAAGTATGAATTTTGATGTCTTGGGCTAGGACACTCGGCCTTTGATGTTAGGCTTTCACTTATTGGTAATTATGACATCCAAATATGAACTTGGCAATGTCCCTCTTCATACCACCCCACTAATACACTTCTCTCAAGTCTCTATACATCTTTGTAGAACTGGGGTGAATGGAATAGGATGAATTATAGGCCTCATTCAAGATCAATTCTTTCAAATCATCCACATTTGGCACACATAATCTACCTTGGTACCTAAGGGCACCATCTTCCCCTTGGAAGAAAACCTCCACTTTGCCATCTCTCACCAAGGCCTTCAACTCTAGCAAGGCAGGGTCAAGATCTTGTTTTGCCTTTACCTCCTCAATCAAGGAAGATTTAGAACCATCAATAA
>DF357818.1:95633-108429 GCA_000787875.1 Solanum virginianum | reverse complement strand
TATATATATCTTATATATATATATATATATATATATATATATATATATATATATATACAAAAAAGATAAATACATACGTTCGAGATTCGAAATATAGCAAGGCATTATTTTATGGTAGTTGAAATAATAGCGTATGCGTTTTATCAATGTTTATTAGATGTTGACCATCACTTGCCTGAACCAACTGTCAGTTGTCTTTTCAACGGTCAAAGCTGTGAATATCAAGCTTTTTTTTCTCGTATGAATTGAACACATTTTTTCCCACCAAATAAGACCCATAAATATATGCTGTTAATTAATCACTGAAGGTGCAATCGCATCATATAGGTAAACAAAAAATTGAAGTGAATAACTTATCCTTTGTCTCATTTTATATGTTACTTTTTTTTGATCCATTCAAAAGAAATGTTAAACAATTTACCTTTTAAATTTTTTATTCTTAATGAAATAATTTTCAACCACATAAATATTTAAGAATAAACTTAGATCATAAGTTTTAAAAGTCTTTCTTTTTCTTTTTCTTTTAAACATCGTGTCAAGTCAAAAGGTGCCACATAAATTGGGACGGTGGAACTATATGATTATTCAATTATAATCAATTATTCATTAAAACCACTTATGTTTATTTTATTTCAATAAAGTTAATTAATGTAAATTAATTTTCTAAAAAAATAACTCAAGTTAGATTAATTTTTCCACAAAATCATTATAGTGTAAAAAAACTAAAATAGAACTGCCTCTCAAGTTTAACTTCATAACATTAACTTCATTTGTGTTATTCTTACCTAGAAAGAAACAAAATAAAACGTTATTGTTTGAATTTCATATTTTTGGAACAAATACAATTCTTCGTGATTGAAAATAAAATTCAAAAGCTGTACGTAGAAAATAATTCCCTCATATTGGCTGTCATGGAAGACCTTGACCTGTTTTTCCATCTTTATAATTAGTCCCATTTGGCAACTGTACGTAATACTGAAGTAACCCTACTCTCAACTGAAAAAATAAAAATAAATCAAATATAAAAGAACCATTTCAAAATTAATAATTTGAACCAAATTGGTTATATAAATATCAAGTTAAGAATTATTATTGTACACATATATACATGTAGATTTTTATATAAAAGATTTAGATTTTATGATACATATTAATTTTTTACATCTATTTGAAAAATCTATTTCGATTTTAAAGTAATATTTATCTCTAAGTCGTTTAATTATTCATCATAATTTATGATATATTGATAAATAAAAATTGGTTATCTTCTACCAAAAAAAAAAAAAAGGGTTAGTCTTCTGCAGAGTTTTCTCCCATGAAAAATCAGGGGCTCTTCCACTTGTCCAGATAGGTTTTATACAAAAAAAGATATTCTAGTTTAAACTTTAAGGGGTCGTTTGGTGTGAAGGATAAAGAGAAATAATTTTGAGATAAAAATTTAGTGGGCCTTAAATGAGTGTTTGGTTGATAAATGCGGGATAACTTATCCTGGTACTATTGGCCTTAAATGAATGTTTGGTTGACAAAGACGGGATAACTTATCCCAGGATTAATAAATAGTACCGAGATAAATTGTCCCTTCTAATGGGTGGTATATTAATCCCGGGATAAAAATAGTCAATGACAATAATATCCTTTTACACCCTTTTTATACCTCTCCCTTTGTATATTTACATTATTTTTAATACAATATATAATAATATTTAAAACTTTTCCTCCTTATTTTTATAATACTAATTTATATTTTCCATTAAAAAATTACACACTAATTATTATATTTTTTTATATTTTAATTTTTGATAAATCCTTTTTTCTTTAACAAACTTAAAAATGCAAGTTCTATTTGTAAATTAATTTTTAAAAAAAAAATTATTTTAAATGCATACAATATTATTATGAAAATGCACACCTAAAAATATTTAAGCTAAATAAGATGAGAGATTTATTTTAAAAATGAATATTGAATAACTAAAATTAGCAAAGAAAATACATTAAAAACTAATAAAGTAAAGGGTATTTTTGTAAACAAGCATAATATTCTTAAAATTTATACAACAAACCAAACACTCAATAAATATAACTTCAACATAACTTATCCCATCATTACTAATCCCAACATAATTTATGTTATCATAACTTAGGGGTCGTTTGGTTTGAATATAAGTTATGACGGGATAAGTTATGACGAGATAAGTTATGTTACAGTTATACTTTATTAAGTATTTGGTTTGTTGGATGAATTTTAAGAATATTATTATATATTGTATTGAAATTAATGTAAATATACAAAGTGAGGTATAAAAAAAGTGTACAAGGATATTATTATCATCGACTCTTTTTATCCCGGGATAACTTATCACGGAATTAGTATACCACCCATTAGAAGGGATAACTTATCGCGGTGCTATTTATTAGTCCTGAAATAAGTTATTCCGCATTTGACAACCAAATAGTTATTTAAGGCCCACTAAATTTTTATCTCCAAATTATTTCTCCTTGTCTTTTACACCAAACAACCCCTAAAGGCTTATTTAGAGTGCATTGACAGTGACAAATTTGTCTTATTTAATTTTTCCTAGTATTAATGATTGGTTTAGCAATAAATAATCTAATCATGTACAGAAGGTTAATAAACTAACTTAAAACATATACATAAATTTAATCGGGGTAAACAGAATTTTGTTATAATTAACTAGAAATTCCTTTTTTTCTTTTCCATAAAAGTTACTAGAAAGCAAGAAATACTAGTGTTGCCATATTATTTCAATTTAATCAGAGTAGGTGTGGAGCATGAGACATTAGGACCGAGTTCATCCAAACTCTTTTTTCTGATAAATTATTTTTAAAATTAAAATAATCTTTTATGTGTATAGCTAATGTTAAATTTTATTGAATTCATCGTGTCTTTATTTTTTAATATTCTAAATTAGTTTAGTGAAAATCATGATTGTATTTATTTTCTACTTTATAATAATATGTGCATGTCATATAGTCATCATATTACTACATCAACTTCTATTCTAAGCTTTAACTAGACAATATGTGTGTGAGTTGACAACATAAACAAAGAGGGACAACAAATAGGGGAAAAAAGAAAAAGGGGATGAAACGACATATGAAAAAGGAAATTTGTGAAATAAAAAAGACAACAAAATAAAGTGAGAATACACTAATAAGAGTGGGCTTCACTTTGTGAAAAAAGAAAACAATATTAATGATTTCATTTTATGACAATATTAATGGTTTCATTTCTCTTTTGTATTTTTTCCACTAGCATGAGCGGATCCATATGGTATTTTATGGGTGCTTGAGCACTTATTAACCTCAACGTAAAATATATATTCGTATATTAAAAATACTGTTAAATTTATATAATTAATGAATAAACACCCAATGAACAATTGTTTAAATTTAGCTTGTTGGTTGGAAAGTGGGTGCTAAAGCATAGGGTACCTCAAGGTAGTGCGATCAATCCTCTTGAAGAAATTTTTTAAATTGCAATTTTCTTTTAGGTTTCTAGTTCTTAAATAATTTCTAAACCAAATGCATAACTATAAATTTTTAATTTACAATTTATTTTAGTTACAAAATATGAAAAAATTATTAAGTACATGTTCTAATTTTTTGTAACACCCGGTGAAATTATCAAAATATCCCTAAAGGGAATAACGCGTCTTTCCATACTTCATTTGCGAATTCGAGATCGAATTTGTGATTAGCACGAAAAATGGAGCGGGAAGATAATCTCGACTCGATTTTAGAGCAATTGAGTCAAAAAATAATTTTTCATAATTAAATCTAGGACCGTGTGTGTGGGTACCCAGGGCACGACCCGCTTGGGGCACGGATCTACAATTGAGATTTTTCTTAAAATTTCTTGGAAAGAACGTATTCTGAGAAATTTGCGAAATACACATGTCCGCACCCCAGGCATGTCGCGGACATGGTATTTTGGGATCAAATTTTATTCTTTTATTCGGGAAGGGCACTTTGGTCATTTACCAACCGATTCTAAGTCCCAAAAATATGTATATTAGCCATTTTCTTCAAATTAAGGGTTTTAAAACCCATTTTTCTTAGTTTTTAAGCAAGGGTTCTTGAGAGGGAAGGAAGAGAAAGTTGGGGATTTCAAGATTTGGGGTCGAATTCTTTGAAGAAGATTAACCGTCCTTCATTCCAGGTATGAAAGGCCTCCAAAGGTTGTCCTACATATGTTCCAGTATCTTTGACTACGAATTTCTATCCAAGATTCAAGCTTATGAGTTAAGACCAATTTTCCTCCATTACTAGTTAATTTTATCAAAATACTTGTTCATGCATTCTTCTTGACAAAAGCCATGTATTTTACTGATGTTAGCATTAAATTAAGCTATTGAGACAAGATTTACAGTTATTGTTGTATTCATAAACACCCTATATCTTTTTCATGAAAAATTATAATGTTCATAGTTTGAGTTAAGTTTAAGGAGTACTCAAAGATTTGTAATTGCAAGATAGCTGAGTAATACAATTGGGTTTTGAGACACTTTTAATGATACTATTTTTAGTCACAGAAAAGAGACAAGTGGAGAAAAAGTTAAGAAAAGCTAAGTTGGGCTAAGTCTCAAAGATTAAAGAGACATTTTGAGAACCCTTACTCTTAAGTTATATGCATTATAAAAGATGTTTTGGGAGTAGTATTGAACATTGATATGAGTAAGAGTAATAATGATTTGAACTTATAAACTACGTAGCCAGCATAGGAAAGGATTGTATCAAAAGTATAACTCCTCATAGCCATTGAGATGGCCTAGTTTTGGGATAGTTTCACTCCCCTAGTTTTCATTCCTTACTCAGGCAAAGTATGAGATGGCTCTGGCAGCATAGGAAAGACATTGTGTCATCACAAAGCTCATAGTTATGATTATCGGTTAGAGAAATTCCCCAAGTTAAAGCAAGTTAGTTTCTACATACAAACTTTCAGCATATGTTATATTTTCAGCATGAATTACATTATTACTCATGCTATCTTATTTTGAGATATGTTGTAGTTACTTTCAGTATAGTCCCTTATCCCATATTTCTGTTTTGGCTATTCTACATATCGTACATTCTACATATTGATATTCTCTGGACCTACATCGTTTTATAATGCAGATACAGGTGACAGAGTTCCTCAGCAGATGCTCCGTTGAGGACCAACCATCCATCTCGCTATTGATGAGGCTTCTTCTCAGTTAGAGACTTTGAAGTCTTTATCTATGTTTTCCTTGTTAGTATTTCTTTCAGTTGTGGCTACCGTGGGCCTGTCCCGATAGTTTTTTCAGATTATTCTAGCTAAAGGTTCCTAGACTATGTGATAGGTGTTTTAGATCTTATTCTTTTCAATTGTGGTTGAGACGTTGTTATTATTCAGTTTATTCATACATTTCAGTATTCTCAGTTTATTATATGTAAGCCTTCCTTGATTATTTGAGTTTTTCACTGAGTTTAATAGCCAAGCCAAGTGGTTTGCTTGGGGCCAGAAATGATTCTGGATGTCGGTCACACCTAGGGTGTGAACTCATTGTGTGACAAACTTGGTATTAGGGCACAAAGTTCAAGTGTCCTATGGAGTCTATGGAACCGTTCCTAGTAGAGTCCGTATTATTGGTGTGAAGCGCTTCACATCTATAATAGGGAAGCTATAGGGCATTAGGAAGTGTCACCATCAATTGTTATCCCTTCTCGTGCTTCAGAGTTTACCTCTATTAAGTCCCTTCTAACTCATGCGTTCACGCCTTGTTTTTCAGATCATGCCTCCACATAGAGCCACGGAACCAGCTAGGGGTAGAAGACGCCCAGCCAGGCAGAATGTAAACAAGCCTGGGCCAATTCCTGAGGGACCTAGAGGTCCATCTGTGCTTGCTGAACAACCAGTGCAAGCGGACATCTTGAATGCTAAGCTCCGCCAAGCCATCCAGACTTTGGCACAAATGGTCACTAGACAGGAAGGTCGACAGGGAGATGGCAGGAATGATAGTTCAGATACCATAAGGGTTCATGAATTTCTGAGGATGAACTCACCTGAGTTCACAGGGTCTAATTTAAAGGAGGATCCTGAGAACTTTATTGAGGAGCTCCAAATAATATTTCAGGTTATGTGCACATGTAATGCCGAGTGGGTTAAGTTGGCTGCCTACCAGCTCAAAGGAGTAGCTAGGCTCTGATATGATTAGTGGAAGGGAGGTAGAGCATAAGGGATGCCAGCTTTGAATTGGGCAGTGTTCGAGGAGGCCTTTCTGGGATAATACTTTCCTAGAGAGTTGAGGTAGGCTAAGGTGAGAGAATTTCTGAATCTGAAGCAGGAAGCTATGAGCGTGCAGGAATACAAACTTAAATTCACTCAATTTTCCCGTTATGCTCCAACCATGGTGGCAGACATGCAGACTAAGATGGATCTGTTTGTATCAGGGCTCTGTCAGATGACTAAGACAGAGGGCAGAAATGCTATGCTGATTAGGGATATGAACATAGCTCGCTTAATGACTTATGCGCATTAGGTAGAGGAGGATTAAATGCAAGATAAAGAGGAGTCCAGGAGCAAAAGGGCCAAGACATCAGGCTAAGAGGCAGGCAAGAGGGGAGCTGGAAATTCCAATCATACATTCTTTCAGCCCAGGATATCTGGACCAGCACCTTCATCTGCTAGTGTACTTGCACCGGGGGGTCAGGAATGAGCAGGGATCACAGAACCACAAGTTTTAGGCCAGCCAGTCGCAGGGAAGCATAACTCAAGGATCGATCCGTTATCTAATTTGTGGTAAATGTGGCAGATCTCATCCAGGAGAGTTCCTTATGGGCACAAATGGCTGTTTTAGATGTGGTCAAGTGGGATACTTTTTGAAAGATTGTCCTATGAAGAGGCAGAACGCGAGAGATAACAGATCTCAATCAGTTTCTTCAGCATCACAGGGTAAGCCAGTTCAGAGGGATGCTACATCAGGGATAGGCAGAGACACAAACCGCCTGTATGCCATGGCCATCAGACAGGAACAGTATAACTCACCGGATGTAGTTACTAGTATGCTCAAAGTCTTTTCTCATGATGTTTATGCATTACTAGACCTAGGAGCTACTCTATCTTTCGTGACTCCTCACATAGCTATGAATTTCGAAATCAGTCTTGAGCATCTTTTTGAGCCCTTTAGTGTATCCACTCTTATGGGTAAGTCCATTCTAGGTCAAAGAGTCTATAGAGATTGTCCTGTCTCAATCTACCATAAAGACATTTTAGTTGGTCTAATCGAATTAGAGATTATCCTATCTCAATCTACCATAAAGATATTTTAGCTGATCTAATCGAGTTAGATATGGTCGACTTCGATGTTATTCTAGGCATGGACTGACTTCATGCTTGTTATGCTTTCATTGATTGTAGAACCAGAGTTTTCATTTTCAAATGAGCCAGTCTTAGAATGGAAGGGTAGTTTGGGTGTGCCTAAGGGTCATTTCATCTCATACCTTAAGGCTAGAAAATTAATCTCTAAGGGTTGTATTTACCATATGGTCAGAGTTAAAGATTCTAGTATTGAGACACCCTCTTTTCAATCTGTTCCAGTTGTAAACGAGTTTTCTGAAGTCTTTTTGGACGATCTACCCGGAGTCCCTCCCAATAGGGAGGTAGACTTTGGGACAGATGTTGTCACGCTCCGGGAGGGTACCCTAGATGTGACTGGCACTTGGAGGCTATTGTTAGCCCCCTAAGCGAACCACTCAGTCTCTTTGCCATCGTTTAGTCAATTCATTAGTGGAAAAAAAATGATATAATGAATATAAATGCTATGCTATCAGTGGGCTCATACTATCAACATCAGTCTATTACAATGAGAACAGAATAGGTAATGAAAATCTCATATATAAAGGATAGAAGTATGAGGGAAAAGAACTCTCGACATCAACATCTACGTCTATGTTTATGAAGCCTCTATGTTATAGTCATAAGACGGTATCATGACAGGCCATGGCTATCAAACATCAAATAAAAGAGTAGTCCATCAATAGAAATAACTATCTTCTGAATGCTGGGGAGGACTCACCACTGTCTGGAATAGGGAGCTCTGAACCTCAACGATTGGGCTGCTGAAGTCCTCGGTCTATTGTATCTGCATCATAAAATGATGCAGCGCCAGAGGGGCGTTAGTATGTGGAATGTACTGTCTGTAAAATGGGCTAAGAAAAAGGAAACGGTTTAATTGTCACTCAGTCCATCACTCAGCCTCACCTTAGATATAATAGACAAGATTCTATCACCTTACTAGCTATCAAGCATCAGACCTTTACTTCACATCGGATTTCTATCATCATGAAATCTATCTGGGAGTTTCTATAATTGAGAACTATTACCTATGAGCCGATAGTGATGCAATGAAGAGATGTTATTTCTACATCCGTCCAGTACCTTAAATTTGAGGGTTTCTATAACGGATGACGTCTGTCTATGGATCCAATAGTCTGTTAAGTCCCTTGAAGAGATCTTGTTGCCACATCCGTCCAGTACCTTGTTGGGGTAAAGGATGAGTCTGTCAGTGGATCCAATAGTCTGTCAAGTCCTCTTTTGGGACAAAGGAAATATTCGCTTTTACGGTTCAATCCTCTCCTACGGTGGCCACATAGTTAATGGGTTTGAGTGTGACTCACTTTTACTCTTTTCGGTGCTAATACTCCTCTCAGGACTCAACATGCTCATAAATTTATTAATCCTTCAAGAACTGTCATCACCTAACCTCTACGGGTAAGATTATCTATCCAATCTAAGGGAATTATACCCATTCAACTCTATCAACAATAGTTTCAGCTATCCCAGTCATCCACACACTCAATTCAGGACTCAGACTTCAGTCAGACATTATTTTCAGAGATTCAAGAGATTCTAGTCATTCCCTAATTTTAGTTATTCACAGTCATTATATAGAGTCATTTTTCAGGACTCAGACTCAGTCAGACATCACTTTCAGACATTCAAGGTTCTAGACATCTCCCTAATCAGTTCATTATTAAAGTCTCCACAGAAAGCAATTTTTAAAAATCAAGTTACAATCACATAATAAAGAACACATACAGTAAGCTTTAAACATGATGATCATCAAATTAGGGTACAAAAATATAGTTTAAAGAATAAGAACAAGAATCCAAGATACTGTCTATGAAATTAAAGCAATTATTCAAGAACTTGTAAGAAAGCATCAATTCAAGATTTCTAGACATGATTTCTTCATCCTAATTCTATATCGGCACATGGAAGATCAATTTCATGTTTTTGGGTAGCCTTTACATACCTGAGAATGACGAATCTTTGAAGAATCTTGAATTCCCCTCTGAAAACCCTTGTTTTCCTCTCTTTTTCTCTCTTAGACTTATCGTAAAATTAATAGATTTATGATGGTTTTGGGTTTTCAAACATTTTTTTACGAAAATGCATCTTAAAACACACCTGGGGATTTAAAAATACATTGGGAAGGATGAAATTGCTCTTACCAATTTAAAAGAAAAAAAATAACTTCTCGCGTACTAGTGCATTTTAACACTTTTTCATGAATTTTTTATTTCCGTCAAACTTTTGAAAAAAACTAAAGTGCGGTTCTATGTCCTCTCCATGTCGCGAAAGGGGTGCAGAAACCTCACTGTTTTAAGCTCCCTTTAGAAAAATTATTCGCGTTTTTTGCGTTAAAGCCTAGTCGAGATCATTTTTTGACTCAGTTTTTCACATCGCAAATCTGGTCTCAGATTTTTCATAGAGCTTGAAAAGATACGTTGTGCGCACGACCAAGTTTAGGAGCATTTTAGTAATTTTATGGGGTGTTACATAGATGCTCTATACACTCGTGACATCAGGTTTTGGGATATGATTTTTATCTATTGGGTTTTTCCACTTTAAATGTATTTTATCTTTCGATTTAGAAATTTATTTGGCACCGTAGTCATGATCCTATTTTGGATCGTGACAGTATTGTTGCCTTTATTCTAGATATTTGGTTATGATCTATTTAGCTAAATTTTAGGGATTGGAATCGATCTTCCGTTTAAATTGTAACTGAAATGGAATACAGTGAATCATCACTTATGAATCATGTATGAGTCTCTTTTTCTTCAGTGTACCCGTATAATGAAATTTTACAGGATTTTTGTTTATATGAAAAATGTTGGGATATATTGAAACTTTTTTATTTCAATATGATATTTATGTAACTTATATAAAAAAAATTAGTTTTAAAAAATATAACCAAGTAAATAATAAGACGAAATATAGTCAATTTCATTATTTAGTCATGATTTATTTTTATTTAGCCTTAATTAAATTATGACTAAATAACGTTATTTTTATTTTTTATTAGTCACGATTTATCTTGATTTTTCATAAGCTGCGATTTGCTCATGATTGAATAACTAATCTCTTTTTAAATTTTTTTAGTAATAATTAAATGGTGTATATGCAATATATCAATGTTTTTATAGATAATGTATAAACATGTTTAGATGTTGTATAAAGGAAAAAGACATAAGTTCATTCTTGAGCTTGTCCCAAAAATTAAGTTACACGCTTAAACTATTATAGCGATCTATTATACACTTTTACTATTCAAAAGTGATTTTTTTTCACCTTTAAAACTGACTGTTGACACCAAATTTTGACACTCCATGTCACAAATTATCCGATTTATTTATTTTTAACGATTTTAAAATATTTGTCTATTTTATTAAAATAAATAATAATAATAATAAAATTATATGTCCCGCGCGTGGGGGTCACGCGCCACAATCCCTTTATTCCTTTCCCTTCACGCACAAACCCTTCCCTATTTCCCTGTCTTCTTCTTCTCTTCTTCTACATGAAGAAGAAGAAGCCCAGAAAACTAGGCAAAAACCAGTCGACCTTGACAAACCAAATGCATGCCGCTGAATTCTTTTACTCTCTTCTATTCACGTGTAAACCCTTCCCCTTCCCCATTTTCCCTGTCGACTTCTCCTTCTTCTTTTTTGAACAGAGAACGATGGAGCATTAACTCCAGATCCGCCCATCGCACACCCCCATAACCTTTGTCCCTCACGCGTGCCCCCTTTTGGTCGATTCGACCGTTTCCTTCAATTTTCAAACCCTAATTTTGATCTATTTATACTCCCCTTCTTTTTCAGTTCAAAGGGGGGATCGCAACAAAGAGAGAGGGAAAAAAACGCTTAGCAAACTCACTCAAGTTTTCGCAAATTGTTCTTGATCTCTAAAAGTCGGATAGTACACATATCTTCAATCTGATTTTATAGAAATCCATTTAGCTCGAAGGTATTGAAATCGAAACTTTGTCAAAGGAAGACAAAGCCCTCAGTGGTGAAGTAGCTTCGTCAAGCTCGTCGACGTCTCACTTCGCTGCTCCGATAAAGGTAATGTCCCAATCTCATTCTTTTGCTTGAATCTCATATACTATAGCTGAATGTGAGTATTGAAGGTACGTCAAACTTGTTCGTATTTACATTAACCTGATTCTAGTTGGGAGTACTCTGTTAAGAACAAGACGATATTGAGCTACAGGTTGTCGTGATAAGTTGAATGTTGTGATACTGTTGTTGTGTGGTCATTAAGACGTTTCTAGGATTGTGTTATGATGCTATTAGCTGTGGAATAGTGATGTTCAAGTTAATATGTATTGAGATCGCTGTATTTTGGTTAAATGCATTGTCGACGTTTTGTTTTGTTCACTATAAGTTGCTAAGAATGTTGTCGTTGCTTCGTCCACTGAGCTATATGAAAACAGGTTATGAAGCACAAACGTTGTTATAGTTTTAGTCCACTGACAGTCAAAAAATTCTGTGATGCTCTTCCCACTTGTATTCTATTCTAATATTGCGATCAACTTTTTCAAGTCATTTAAAATGAGGCTCATACTTACTTGTTTTAACCCCTGGCCTCTTCAAGTTGTCTGTTAGTTCCTCCTTTTATGAGTGCAGTTCTGTAATGTTTTTATCGAGTTCTTTCACATCTTGGCAGTGCATTCTGTCTCTCGAATTAAAAGTCCTAAATTACACGCATCTTGGTAGTGCATTCTGTCTCTCGAATTAAAAGTCCTAAATTACAAAATTGCTTCATATCTTAAATTACAAATTGCTTCAGATTTGTGTGGTCTAGAAAATGATCTGCTTGAAGTTTATGGCTGTGGAATACATTCTTGTTAATTCTCCTGTCCTATCTTCACATATTGATTCATTTTTATCATCTTGCTGAGTTTGGGTTGAAGAATGTGCATGGTGTCTTGCAAATTTGGACATTTAGTTTACAAGCTCAGCGATTTACTTAGTAATTATCTTGCTGAGTTTGGGTTGAAGAATGCGCATGGTGTCTTGCAAATTTGGACATTTAGTTTACAAGCTGAGTGATTTACTTAGTAATCCTTAACATTTATTCATATACTAATCCTTATTTTTCTTGCGTTGCATTAACTACAATTTTTGGGGTTCTTTTGAACCCCATCTTGCATTCCCATGGGCCATGGAGGCCTAAACTTCCTTTTTTTCTTCGAGTCAGCCCGATACAGGATAAGGATATACAAGAATGGAAGTTAATATACAAGTTTTGAAGCCCAAAAGCAGTGCTTATACACTGATATACAACATATATACACTAAGTATATATAATAGGGAAATGGGCCAAGCCCAATCTACAGAAACAACAGCAGCAATCTAAAAAGGGTCAGGCAGGCCCAAATGTATAAATATTAAGACCGGTTACTATTTTTGGGGCCTGCTAAGCCCAATCCTCTATTTTAATTCTTTCCTTTATTTTTATTAT